>JBAMJR010000195.1:1275000-1280000 GCA_038501785.1 Myoxocephalus aenaeus
ACACAAAGTCAAAATTGCTGCTCTGGCCCTGTATGACTTTCCGTCCCATTCATCACCTCTCCTCCCTGGTCCCACGCTGCACTATTGAAGTAAATAAATAAACAGGGGAAGTGAGGATGTGTGTAGAAGAGGACGGCGATGGGAGGCTATTGGGGGAGGTGTTGGCTCCATCATTCATCAGCTCATGTATCAGACGGCCCTTCCTATTTATCTCACTCTGCAGGCGTTGAGAGATGGTTTTTTTCTGACTATCTTCTCTCGGGCTCTGCTGCTCTCTTGATGCTTACATCTTTCTTTCTGTTCTCTCTATTCACGCGTTCTCCTGAGGATGGATGAAGGTGAGTGTGCAGCCAGGAACTCAGTGCATCGATCACTGCAGCATTGGCAGCGCTGACCGGTGAGCAGGTCTGTGAGTGATGCACCGGGAGGCTCCACTCTGGACTCACCCAGGAGGGCTGATCTCAGACCAGTGAGGATGAGGCCGACAGCTGGCTGGACAAAGTTTTTGCTTTTCTTCATCTGCAAAACCAGACCTGACTTCTACTCATTGTCTCACACTGTCTGTGCAAGACATGCATATGGTTTAACTTTGAGTTTTGCTTTGTGAGGATCTTCTCCCTGACAGCAGTCCTACTCAGGACTGTTGTCACCTTGTCTCACTTAACTGCGCTATGTGTATGATGTTTATGTAATCAAGATCGCTTTCAAATTATTCTGAAAAGTTTTGTTTATAAAAGGAAATGCAATGCTTTCGCTCTCTTCAAGTGAATCAACAGTTCTTGTTTCATGCTAAATTAAGTGTAAAGTTCAGTTAGAGTTACAGTCTTTTTACCACATTCCTGCTTTATACTTTCCCTGTGCTGTTGCTCAGCAAGGAATACTAAAAAAGGCTGTAACCTCTGATGATACCCACTTGTTTAGTCTTAAACTGCTGAAGCCTCAGATTAGCTTCAGATAAACTTCACAATGCATTTTTAAACAGAACAAGGACCTCCTATTTAAATGGCTTTAGAAAGGGAATTCTTTGGAGAAACAATCACAGCAACCTTTGTGTATTGTCATGTCAGTATTGTTGTAAGACAGACGTGAATACATGTGAACCAATCCTTTAAATTAAATCATGCAGAGCGATGGTATTCACCTTTGAATGATAAGCTTGGGGATCATGGTCGAAATATCGGAACAGCACGGCTCCCATTCGTTGAAAAACCTTCGTTCATTTTCTCCAGTTTCTAATAAAAGGATCAGTTTCTTTTGTCTACCTGTCTCAACACTGATGGCCATTCTTTCAGAATGTTTTATTATGATTTCAGCTCTGTGTTTAACATGATTAGGCCACATATTATCATCCATAAGTTAGAAAACATGCACATTCCAAGTTCACCGTTCACTTGGTTTTTATTTTATTTATTTCTTGACTCATAATGTAGCACTTTTTAATGTAAGCTTCTTTGGATGATCATTTGAACCAATCGGCTTATTAGATGGCTAATTGCAGCTTGTTTGCGGGTAAACTACACAGAGTGAGGACTGTGTACTTACATTCACGCTAGATTTATATTCAGAGTGCTTGCAGCCCTCAATCCATTATGTGTAATTATACACTTGTGTATGTTTGTATGGGTTTGCTTGTGTGTCCTCGTCTGAATGTATATATCTGTAGCGATAGAGCACGATCTCATCGCATGTTTAATGCACTGCCCGCACTTTATTTGAGTAAGTCCCTTATTTAAATGTTTCAGAGGTATAAACTGTGACAATGTGTGAATAACGTCTCGTTACGCTGGTGTTCACTATTCACCCTACTTTTGTCAACATGTCTTTCTCCCTCTGTCTCTTGTATGCAGCAGCGTATTTCTTATAACACACACACACGCACACACACACACACACACACACACACACACACACACACACACACACACACACACACACGCGCGCGCGTGATGAAGTAGGTAATGCAGACCAGCTCTCTCTCTCAAATACAACACAATTACAACAGATTACACAGCAATGGCTTCCACATGGTTCACAGAAAGTGGGATCAGCACCCTCACAGTGCACGTCTGAGTGTGCGTTTGTGTATGTGTGTGGTAGGCGCTTTCCTTTGGACCACCACCAACATCGCACACTAGTCTGCAACATAAATTGAACCGGACAAGGAGTGGAGGGAAGCACGGGGTAAAAGGGTGAGGGGGGTGGTGGAGGAGAAGGGGAAAGGGTGGTTGTAAAAGAGGACTGGAGGCATGTTGAGGGTCCTTGGTTGTCTATGTGTTTATAGTAGAATTTAGGTCCTCTGGGATGACATTTACAACACACAAGTTAGAGTTTCACAGTTGAGGTACACATGCGTATAGCTGCAGTCATGCAAACCAAATGTGTGTTTTATCAAATGCTGTCGATCGGTGAAGAATTAAAATGCCAGCTGGGAAGAATTCAAAACTGCAGCCTGCATCTGCATCAGCCCAGAGAAGGATTTGAGACAACCCCAGGTGCTGCTCAGAATGAAAGTTAGGCCAATGCAACACCTTGAAAAACTGCTCCTTCGCTGCAACGTGGGTAATCCTGCTCTCTGACGTGATCCGGTTGCTGTATGCTCTGTGTGTGCCGGCCAAAAATATCTCTGTCTGCTTGTGGGCTGATATGAAAATAATTCTGAGAAACATACGAGGCCAGTTATTTCATGTGATCTACCAGAAGCTTTATCCTAATATAAGCCATGTGATGGGCCAGTGTCCGAAACACTTTGCAGCACCAAGATGCATTTTTAGCGTGGTGACTGTCTGCTGGCAGCTGTACTATCACACGCTACTTACAAGACCACAAAATATGTACAGCATGTGCAGTTTTTACTTTAAAAAAAAAAAGCTCATTATCACAGAAGGAAAGACAGATGATAAAAAAAAACATATGCACATTGAAAAAAAAGACTTTATGTGTCATCATACAGTATGAATCTTTTGACAGAAACACGTTGTTCTTCTGTTCCTTCATTTATGGTGCCAGTGCTCAGCAATACATTACGGATTATATTTTGAACTAGCAAAATGTAAAGCGTTCAAACTTTCATGATGTCTAGGTCGTCAGACAGGTTAAGAAAACAATATTCTGGTGGCTTAAGAAAGGAAATATACAAATAATTTTGCATAGTACTACATATTTTAGTTTATTCTCACCATTCAATTTTAGCAAAGCACAAGGAAACGAGGTGTAGCGAGAAGAAGATGACAGGCGATGCAGGAGGATGATGGGAAGTTGGATGAGCTGAGAAGAGAGTGAATGTCTGCGGTGCACCTGAACAGGTGAATGATGGATTAACCCCTCACCCAACCACGGGAGAGCAGCCTCCATCAATCCATCAACAAGGACAACAACCCACCAATCACACCACAGGGTGGAGAAAAGACCCGCCCTCACACACAAACACTCAGACACATTGAAGCCAACGCGTGCAAACCCACAAGATGAAAGCTTTGTGAACTCTGGAGTAAATCAAACTACATACTTTCTCCTGAAATGAACTTACGTGCCTCCACCCTCTCTTTTCTTCTTCGCAACAAACAAACAGTCATTTCTCAGCTATTTTTTTCCTGTGTGTCACTCAACCACATTCCCAGGCTGTCCCACTGCAATGCCAATGTTTTCAAAAGAGGAACAAATCAACCCAACCCGAACCAGAACCCAACGCGGAGGCGGCAACCGCAGGACTGAAACAATGGAAGACTCCAGGGACACCTAGCAGGAGGAATATGACCCCTCTGTCTTTGCCAAATATTTATTTTCTTTTGCCTCTCTGTTTCTTGTCTCCCAGTATCTCTGCTGGTGATATGTGGTAGACCTCAAACTATTGTGTTGCAAATGTGAAAGTTTTCCGAAATAGACCCGGGTCTATTCTATTTATGGGCGATGGACAGGCCACAGCACGTTTTATTGTTTTTATGAAGGCTTCAGGTCTTTCTTCCATGTACATTACAACTGTTTTTTATAATGAAAGCAGCATTTATCTTGTTACTATTTCTGTTATTCAGCGGCTGCTTAAAATAACGTCCTGCACTTTAATTGTATTTTATTGTAGTTTTAGTCATTGTAACATTGTACTCAGTGAGTTCGGTGCTGATACACTGTAAAACCTACCAACTCATCTTAATAAAAGAAGTAAGCTAACCCAACTTAAATGGCATAGCAAGTTGTAGTTACTTGAGTGATACACTAACATGAACTTGAAAGTGAACTGCAGTCATAATGATTCAGTCATTTTGAGTTTGATCAACTTCTGGTAGACTTTCAAGTTATGTGTATCAATTCCAATGAGTTGTATTAACTCATTTGATCTAAATTGATTTTATAGACAGTGGATGTGTTCGAAAACTTAGCTGATCCTTGATCTGTCGTTAAGACAGGTGTCTGTAAATGTAAATTTTTCTGCGTTTTTTCGCTTAGACTTTTCAAAAGTTACCAAGAAATATACACTGTAATATCCGATAACACCGTTATTGTAACTAGGAGACCGGAAAGGTCTGTCTCTTCCTGCGACGGAGTTTCTGCTTGTTGTGATTATTAGTGTTACAAATAGTTTGTGTCACAACTGTTGTGTCGTGGTGTTTTACCTGTTAAAGAGCGTTAGTTGTGGGTTATTGATTGTTGTTATAAAGTTTTAACCATGACTAAAGTTACAACCATGACACATAAGTAGTTCCGACCGCTGCGCCCTCAGTGATGAAAAAATAAATGTTGCTGCCTGCCGAAGAGCGACAACAGTTCATACCGTTTCAAATTGAACCAGTATACCGCACAGCCCTATGTGTAATGTTCTGGTCAAATAATCATATTGGTTCAAATAAATTTATTCCATCTGAGTTCATACAAAAATTACAAATAAGTTTAAATAATAAATATGTTTTAAGTTCAATACAAATAATGGAGTTAGTACTAGTAATTTATTTACTTAAGTATACCTAACAATAAATACTTGAGTTAAGAGTACTCCATTTAAGCATTTT
>JBAMJR010000195.1:1282500-1350000 GCA_038501785.1 Myoxocephalus aenaeus
CACATTCAACGTATCTGTGGTTTGTAGAAATGTACAATGCCAACGACTGTGCTGCTTTAATACATCCAAACTCAGGAGTCTTATCCACTCGTTGCCAGACTTGAGAGAGCAAGACTGGTTCAGCCTGATCTGAAATGATGTTCCCATATAACAAAACTGCATTGTCAATTACATTTGGAAGGAGAACTATTTTCTGCAGGATTTTTTTATTGTGATATCGCAAATACTTTTCTAATCATAATGTGCTGAGATTCACACAAGGAGGTGGTCAGGGTGGATAGCGGGGTTAAACAAACACAGTACTTTCACCCAGGAGACTGCTTTTAATGTGCATAACTTAAATAACATAACAAACATACTTATTTTAAGCCAAACTGTTGTTTTTTTACTAAACCTATCCAAGTAGTTTTCTTGCGTCTTGGTTTTGTTTCATTTTACAACGACAAATATGTGTTTAACAACTGCAACCGTCACCCTCAAAATATAGTTGAAAATGCAGTGTAGTTGCCTAGAATTTTGTAGGAGACAGTGGTTAGCCTAGCTTAGCTGGGTGTCGCAAAAATGTCGCAAATATATTCTCTCTGTCCGTATAATTGTAAGAATGTAGCTGATCGTAATGGTCTCCATGTATTTTATAACTGGATGTTCCCCGTATTTCAGCATATGGTCACTCACGGTCCTAATTATGGGGATGAAACATCGAGTCTCATCAGTGGAGATTTGAATTGTTGCTTCAGTCAAATGTTAAACATCATCATCCAAAACAAATTAACGCCTCCTGGTTCACTTGTTCATGAATACTTTGCTCTGTGATTATGGGGTGTATATGAAATTACTTCTAATATTATATATTTCCCAAAAGTCTGAGCCATGTTTTTTAGGCTGCATTTAACTTACATGGAAAGTTTATTTTTTTGTAACGAATACATTTCTGAAAGAAATTGGCACCAAACTGGGAGGCTAACATCCCACCAGCAGCCCACAACAACGTTTATTACTTCTTCTCTACTTGCATAAATGCATATAACATACAACACAACTGTTGAAATAATTGTAATATAGGTTGTTTAGCTTTCATAAAAAATACACAGTACACAATTTAACTAAAGCATTGCTGAGAAAACAAAATAAAATGTGGGTTTTTAGACAAGCTGTTCCATCAGAAAGAGGTCTGCTCGACTCGAAGGGTTAAGGTCCATGGCAGCTGATGAACTATTGATAACTGTTCGATCCCTGGTGGTGTGTTTCTGTGCTTACTGCTGCAGGAGAGCAGCAGGAGATCAAACCTCGCACAGAGCTTGGTGTTACACACTCGAACCACGGTTCTCTGAAAAAGACTCCCATGGGTCGCTGAGGGGGTCAGCGGAGGCTGCAGACCTCCTGCCTGAGCACTCAGCTGGCAGCACAGAGCTTCAGAGGGCTGCAAGTTGAGAAACTGTAAAAACACTCAGTGTATGTGTGTGTAAGTGTGTGTGTGTGTGTGTGTGTGTGTGTGTGTGTGTGTGTGTGTGTTGTAAACTCCCTCTGCTCAAATATTCACAAATTAACTAAAATCCGGGCTTCAGTTACACACACACACACACACACACACACACACACACACACACACACACACACACACACACACGGTTGACTGGGCAGAGGCATTATTCAATTGGCTCGGGTTCAACAGCAACACTCAGGGAGATAGAGAGGATTACGGGGGAGTGAGCTCTGCCCCGAGAAGTTAAAGAGATACATATTTCTTATAAATATGTCTGTTTTTTCATACTTTTTATTGTTTAATTAAATAACATGGTTTGAATTCAATGCAGACACAAAAGCATCTGCTTTTCCATTCACTTGACATTGGGCTGGAAGTTAGTGATAAAATGATATGGAGCCGCAGTAACTGATGCGGTTTGTGTTTTCCTACTGCGGAAACATGCATTTTTGATCGGAATTAAACATCAAAGGTATCTTCCAAGTGGAGGAGCAGGTAATCCAGGGTTGGTTGGTCTCAAACTGTCCCCGATAGGTAAATGAAAATGGGTAAATGTGAGGCACTGTCCTCTGCTATGACTGATAAAACAGGGTGGTATTTCCACAAACTTCATGAACAGTTTTGAGGGTTCTGTCCATGTTTTCTTTTGACCAAATGTTACTGATCATCAAAAATATGTTCTGTTTTTATGATCCAAAGCAAAACACCCATAATAATGAGGGATTCAATTAGTTTAGTTTGTCTATGACTGTCAAGTTATGTATTTCCTTTCTGGCTTAAGCTTTTAATCTTTTTTTTGTTGGCTTTTAAAAAGCTCAATATTATTTCAGAAGAGAGACACAGGGGGGCTTCTTTTCACTCAACCACCTATCACCACACTAAATTCCCTCTCTTTAAGACTTTAAAAGCTTCTTTAAAGTATCTTTCAATATTCACCATTCATTTATCATTTTGATGTGTTATTCTTCACTTCAGCATAAATTCCATCTACGACACAACAATCGAACAACACTTTAAAAGAAAATACGTTCTGGTTCGCCTGTTACCCCTGTTTTTTCCCTCCAAAACGGTGAAGACAAACACCAGAACCAAATACCAGGAGTTGAAATCATGACCGGTGTGCTAACTGCATGCCAAATTAATCAGATCGCAAAAGGCCAAACTGCTTCCTAATTTACCACAAGACATGACGAGCAATGTAACATCTAAATGTGCTCTCTCCATATAAGACGTCACATTATGTCACTTCCAGCAAACTTCACGGAAAACAATAAGGTCAAAACAGCATCACTGATCTGTTTTAACCAAATACCTCTGGTCTAGTACAGCTAAAAACACAAAGCACTGAATCTGTGCTTGTTGTTAACTTGAGTTAACACTGCAGATTACATTTATGGGAAACAAGCAGCTTCAGTTGATAAATTACACAGTTTGCTAATGAACAATCTACTATAGCTACACTTGTGAGTGTTGGTTTTCTCTTATAAGGTCTTCAGTTCAGTCTTATTTTTCCAAGATTGTGCATTGGTATGTGATAAATGCCAATTCAAATGAGCATTTAATTTGTTTCATAACATACCACCTGTTTCCATCGAATGACAATTACCAAAGCTGAGAACCTTCAAGATCAATGTTTTCAAAATTAAGAAAAGCAGGAATCTCACTTGTGTTCAGCTGCCTGTATGATCCGTTTGTATATCTTATATGTGAAAAGAGGTGTGGGTATCAACAAGTCACAAAAAGAAAGGTCAAACAAATTATAAACTACAAAGATACTCTGTCTTCATTCCACAACAAGCATCTTTCTCCTGCGTTTCCTCTCACGGTGTACTCTGACATGCGGTGTGCTATCAGAGCCTCCTGCTGTCAGCTGCTTGGCAGAAGCTTTTCATGCTGAAGCTCAGAACGGATTCAGTGTTTCTGCTAGGTGAACAGAAACTCACGACCGAGACGTTTGACTTTTATGTCTGGCCTTTAACACAGCCGGCTGGACTCGAGCACTGCCAAAGCACTGTGTGTGGTCTGTGTGTGTGAGATCCCTGAGATGATTGGGATAGGCATTACTCCTGGTGGGATGTGATGATATCATATCCACAATCTGTGGTCCGACACACACAAGCACACAAGCACACAGCCTTCACACAACGGCACTGACATCACCATGCAAACCAGAAGCGCGTTTTTTTTTTAATGCCGATCAACAAGATGATATCATTATCAATCATCCCTGCCAATCACCACGCATTTCTGGGCATCAGCTCATTGATAATTTCAGTTTCCTGGCAGAGGGTGATATCATCAGGTAGTAAGTGATGATGTCTCAGGTCCAGATTAAAAGTGACTAAGAAAGAGCCCGCTGGCCATTTCATTCTTCACAGATCATCAACTGGAAACAAAAGGGGATGCTGGAGATACATTGAATAATATCAATAGAGTCCAAGACGAGAGCAGAACAAACAGATTCATGTTTCTGTTGTTCAGGTGAATGAGTTAGAGAAGTCAGCAAAATACGTTGATTAACTGACAATCTTAAATCATAAAATCCAACAGTAATTCACTCACATAACTTTCTCCAAAAAACACTTTTTTTTAAATTGATTTGTATTATAGTTTTTTCTACTCAGTTGTTCATGCTTTTTACAGTTAAACACCCCCCCACCAAATACATTTTCATTTTTACTGCTTCCAGGAGGAAGCCACATCTTGCCAACACAGTGTATCACTTGCACACAGTGTGGACATTTTGTGACAGGCATCTGCTGCCTTAAATCAGAAGTATGATCGCGTATTGTCACATTTTGTCCGAGGCCCCCAGGGAAAGATGCCATCACCTGTGAGGGAGGGAGGAGAAAAGAGGGAGGTGATAATGTGTAAAAGAAGAGGACGAGGATGGAGGGAGGAAGAGCGGGAACATGAAAATAAAGAGGCAGATGTGAATATATTCATGGGAAATGGATTACTAGACGCAGGAGAGAGAGATAATTGTTTGGAGTATTCGTTCCAAGTCCCAGCTCAATTTCAAACCCTCCATTTAAGTGAGTGGGTATGAGTGTGTTTCTGTATGTGTGTAAGTGTGTGTTACAAGTGCTTTTGGAGTGGCAGCAGTGAAAGAGTGTCATCGCCTGTACTTAGCTTTAGCACTTCTCATTCAAATGCACAGGCCACACACACACACACACACACACACACACACACACACACACACACACACACACACACACACACACACACACACACACACACAGTGGTGAGATTGTATTGTTCTTTAGCTCTCGATTGTTAAATCATACAGCAACATCCCTTTACTATCGAGAGAAGACTCCATTACCACTCGCCCTCGTACACACAATCATCATGTCATCTTCTCCTCTTCCTCCATCTCCCACTCATCCTCATCTTTATCCTGTCTCTCATCCTTTTATCTTCTGCTCTCGCAAACTTGATGCCTCTTTCCTCATTCACTCACTTTTCCTTTCTCGGCCTTCTTGCATTTAAACAAACCGTCAACCTCAACCGCCTGAAAATGACCGTATCAGTTATTTCAGCTTTGGCATCAAGACCACATACTGTATATTAATGTTCAAGTGAAAAAGCCCTCTAGCCCTGGACCTCCAGGCAAAGCTACTCAAACTGAACATTGGAGCGTCAAGCTGGCACATGTTGGCAAACCTTTCCGGAAAGCAATGCTTGTCAACAACCTTCCTTCTCACACGCCGTCACTGGTGTTTTGACACCAGTAACGGCAGGGGGACAGTGAGCACTCATGCCGGGAGGATCTGAGGATCCGCAGATTTATATAAACTATATTCATATTAAGTATCAATCAATCAAGGTGATTAATTACTTATCAAAAGTGTAATTTAAGAAATGCACAGTGAAAAGTAAGCATTATATGCTTCCCTAATGGGCTTGCTTGTATATGTGCATGTTTTACAACAGCAGCTATTTCCCTTTACTATGTAAATCTGAACCATCATGTGAGGTCAAAGCTGCTCTGTTCACTTCTCACTGTCCGGCGTTGCTGTAGTTTGGCATTTTTAGTCACATTCTTGATTTTGAAACTGTTCTGTGAGACGAGCCAAACCTCAAAAGAAAAGCTTGCTGTCAGCATGTACAGTCTGTGTACATAACGGGTTTAAATCCATCTGAAGGAGGAGGAGGAGGGAAGAGAGAGAGGGGATTAGCGTGTGTGTAAAAGTGTGTGTGGGAGTGTGCACGTGTGTGTGTGTGGTTCCTCCTGATGAGGTTAAGAGCAACGAGAGTGTGATGTGGTGATGGAGGGAGGATGAGAGGGATAAAAGAAGAGGAGAGGGGAGAATTTTTTTAGAGAGGGGGGATCCATTAGCTAATGGATGTCTTCAGTCCTGTCTCGTTAGACTTATCACACACACACACACACACACACACACACACACACACACACACACACACACACACACACACACACACACACACACACACACACACACACACACACACACAGGCAACAAGCTATCGAACTGGTGTTTTTTTGTGAATGTGTGCAGTTAGCGCAAATTCACTGCATTCTTCAACTCATTGAAACGAGGCCATAAATAATCCCAAATTCAACTCCTATCAACTCTATGAAACGAAAACCCCAGATGTGTGTTCACACTCTAATACATTAATGTGTGTGTGTGTGTGTGTGTGCCATTAGACAGAAACTAATTGGTGTCAATAAGACATCTGTGGCTCCTCTTTGATTAAGCCTGCAGGCTAGGAATAGGAGAATAACACCTCGCTCTCTCTCTCACACACACACACACACACACACACACACACACACACACACACACACACACACACACACACACACACACACACACACACACACACACACACACACACACACAGCCTGTGGTTGTGCTGATAGCTAACTCCAGGCAGGGCCCATCTGTCTCATTACAGAAGTGGTTTTCATAAGAGAATTTGTATTGTTTAGGAACACACACACACACACACACACACACACACACACACACACACACACACACACGTGTGACCACATCACTGGCAGTGCTGGTATCCTTGCTCAACATCAGAGCTGCTGGAGACAGAAACAGCTTGACGTGGCACAAGAATGGAGGAGAAATAGAAAGAAAAAGATTAAAATAATAAAACAAATATACCGACAGAGTGAATAACGTCTCTGTCTGAGTTTTACAACTGATTGTGTAACAGTTTGACCTAGAAGCCTCTCTGGCTGTGTGATCTTTACTGGAATAGAGTTTAACATTTGAACAGTCAAGGAGAAGTTTAGTCATATTTAAACTATTTTATTTCACTTGTATCTACATTTTATTCTTTAGATTTACTTTTTTGTGCACTACCCTCACCATGTCTTATTGTCTTTTTAGGTTGTGAGTCAGCTGTAAAGCACTTTTGACATCACTGATCTATACTGTATGAAAGGTGAATTCAAATAAAGTGTTATGATGTGGTGTGTTTTGTGTTCCTGTTTTATTTTGTAGTCCTTGTCTGGTGTGTCCTCTGTGTTTCCTGCACTTCCTGCCCCAGTGATTGACTGTTGATTGTCCTTGATTGTTCCCTGGTGTGTCAAATCACCTCCCCTCTCCAGTGTATTTAAACCCTGTTTGTCTCCTGCCCCAGTGTGGGATTGTACTGCGTGTTTGTCCTGTCTGTTTTTTGATTCCTGTTTTTGTTTCTTCCACCTTTTTTCCTCTTGGCCTGTTGGAGGCTCGTCCTTAGCTTTTTGTAAATAAATATTCTTTTTGAACTGTTGCTTTGGCGTTTGGGTCCATTTTCGTACCCCACCCCGTAACATAACGTTAGTTAGAATCAATGAATAATTGATTGGTATAATATATATATATATATATATATATATATATATATATATATATATATATATATATAGTAAAAACAAATAAAACCGATTAAAACATAGTTAAAGCAACCAATAAAAATAAAAAATAAGAATGTAATAGCTGACAATAAATTAACTCAAGGTAAAAAATGCCTTCCTGAATAAAAAGGTTTTTAGGCCAGTCTTAAAAGAGTTCAGTGTCTGAGTTGCCCTTAGGTGGTCAGGGAGACCGTTCCACAAGTGTGGCACCGCCGAGCAAAAGGCCCGGTCGCCCATGGTGCGGAGCTTGGTGTTGGGGACCCGAAGGAGCGAGCGGCCCGAAGGAGCGAGCGGCCATATTTATATATATATATAACAAATAATAGTTTGACAGGACGAACCAGCATTTAAAGTGTGCCACTTTTACTTTTTAGTGGCTCACTATATTTAGTTTGATCTTGTTTGTGTGTTGCATATTTTATTGCATTTACAGAAACATATTTTCTGTAAATGTGTGGGTCAAAGTCACCGTTGTCAAACTCTACTGCAAAAAAAAAAAAATACATCTGACATGCATGTATTTATTTTGTTATGACTGCTGCATCAGTAGCAGGGGATGATTAAGAAATTGTCACACAGCCTCATATCTGTCAGGTGAGGCCATTATCGACCTGATAATGTGTGAAACTGTGACCAAGGCATTAGATATACTTGAGTCAGCGGCCTTTCACTGCATGGAAGATATACAATTCACTTATTCTTCCACTTTTTGTTCTGCAGGTTTGATTCCCACCATTGCAGATAAGTAATCTAGTGCTGTTTCAGAAACCTGCTAAATAATAAAGGAATTCATCTTTTTTTTTTTTTTTTTTACTCACTGTTCATTCAACATTTAACCCTCTTTCATTGCAGATCTTTAACACTATTGTCCCTCTCTAACTTCATCATCTGCAGGTAAAGTAAATAGAAACAATAAAGTCCAAAATGGACATGTGTTTTGGGCTTTCTAAGAAGTGAATGTCCCAAACAAACATAAGGTCTTAAGGTCCCAACCTTGAGACCTTATGTTTGAACTCAAACAGATTTATTTTAAGTGACGGAAACACAAAATAAATGCAATCTAGATGCAGCCTCAAGGTGACGCCCACCAGTTTCTATAGAGGATTCAGGCAGTTGATACAGGTGAGCTGAATCTTGGTGACGACCTGGCTCCTCCCTACAGGCTCCTGTCGAGAGAGCCTGGAAATAAAACGGCATTGGTGTATCTCAATTCCCTTAATTGCAACCTCACTTGTGCACGTGTAGCTCTCCACGTCACACTGCAATTTGAGTGACAGTGATAAGCAACAAAGTGAAAAACCGACACCTTTTTCACAGAGAAGAAAGAACTTTAATTAAATATAGAGAATCAAAAGTTATTTTACACTTCAAAGTTTAAAATAAAAAAAAAAGAATCAACATTATCATCTTTACAGTAGTTTCCTCTGTACTCTTCCCCTCCACACTGATACTGCTGATACATGTGTGTATGGATGATGACCACCACTGTGAGCCTGAACGCAGACAAGCCATGATAACTGTTATTACTGTTGCTGGACAAGTGCTTCGGATCATACTTCTATTAACCCTCTTTGTACTCCTTCCTGTACAGGTATTTATATATGTACTATAAAAAGAAAAACATCCTTCAACTTTAAAACATCACATTTTTCTTTCAGAGAAACATGATGACACACTCAGACACAGTCGCAGGCACTCTCACACGTAGACACAAACAGAAAAGTGGTCTCCAGACCCATATTTGAGATAAAATAAATAGGTGGCTCATTTTGTGAGGGAAAGGAAAGAAAGAGGGCAAACATACAGAGTATTAAAAGCACAATCCAAACAAGGTGGCGGAGGGAAATGAACGGAGGAAGGGAGCAAAGAGAGGACAGAAAACCTGACTGAAGCAGGAGAACGCCTTCATTAAGCACCGCTGTTCCATCTTCAAATTCATCACATGGAAGACAAACACAGACAATCATAAAGACATATTTATGAACTCTACACCTAGATAACACAACTCAATTATGCAAACTTTAACAATAATGATATGAACAACATTGTGACAAAATGAAAAATGTCCTCCTGCTTTTCTGAATTACAAATGAAAAAAAATAAAAAATGACACCATGGCTTATTTTAGTTTGATTGAAATTAGCAGTGGGAGTATGGCCTTTAATAAACAGACACAATTGTTTTTAAATTAACGTTCAAATCTTTAGACATGAGACAGATCAAGGGAAACGAGGGAAAGTTTTTTAGAAACTTTGCCAAAGGTTTTTGAACCTTTTTTTATTATTATTTTAAAATAATTTATTTCTTTTATCAAATTCTTGAAAATTTTTGATTACTGCTTTAAAGACGTTGGTGAAGCTAAATGTCCGGATGTTTAGGGTTTTCTTCCCTTTTTTTTAATCGAGCACTAACATTCAGGCTGGATCCCCTCAGGCAGGAGTTACAAATGATTCATCTTCATCAAATAAGAGGCGTTTACTTTATCAACCCGTTTTTCTGTCCACTTTCAAAGAGTTTCTTTTTTGTGGCAAATGCCATGGACCTGATGACAAGCAAACAATGTGTGACAGTTGTACATTGTATTGTATGACACAACAACAAAAAAAGCGTTGACGCTGTGGCATAAGACTGTTTAGGCAGTAATGTCTCAAATAAGGGCTTTGGCAAAATTAACATTATCATAAATGAATTAAGACTATTGAACCACACACACACACACACACACACACACACACACACACACACACACACACACACACACACACACACACACACACACACACACACACACACACACACACACACACACACAATGCAGTGACTTTCACAACAAATCATCAGCTACTTTTCGTGCGCATTTAAGACATGTTGCTGGCTAATTGTCCTGCGCTGCAAAAAAAAGCCATGGAAATTCATAGTCATCTTTACCTCTTGGAGAAGTGCAAAATGGTGTTCCTTGAATTACAGTTGCACTGTAAAAGAATTAACTAAACTCGGGAGCAGATTTCCCAACAAATGGACCTCAGGTGAAGATGTTCGAAAAAAATTGATTTTAAGCAGCTTGATCTCACCACAAATACATGAAATGACAATGACCTCTTAACAGCATATCACGTGGAGGTGGTAATGTGTTATAATGATGGGCTGGAACCATGGAAACAATGTCAATGGAAAGTGAACTAGGATCCCTTGTCATGGTGGACACACACATTCCCAGGTTCAGCAATATTATGTTTTAATAGAACAAGTAGTTTTGATGCCTGAACCTAAATTGTTCTCTGTGGAGGAACCATGTAATCTTAACACTTTACATGCAGCGCGCGGTTAAGAGGTTGTGGTCATTTCCCGTACTTCTGGGAGATCACGTTGATTTTAAGACTCAGTTGAAGACTTAATGACATTCTTTGCAGCGCAGCATTTAAGACACACCACCGGATTATTTTCTCACTCAAATTCTCAGTCACACCATGTAAGTGTCCAGGTAACGAAGGAAACACAATCGGATTGGCCGGCTGATCGCAGGAAGTAAATAAGAAACACAGCAAACCAAAAGAAAAACAAACCAGAAACAAGGATTGATGTATTAAGACAAACATTTGAGAAGGCAACTCTCACAACAAAATCAAAGTCAAAATGGCAGCAGTCTTTAAGACGCATTCCCTCTTATAGAGGTTGCTGTGGCGGTGTCCGACTATATAACAGATCGTGTGGTAACAGGGCCGACGGAGGACTCAGAGACAGTTGTTACGTCAGTTCCTAAACAGTGAAGCTGCTGTTGGCACCCGGTGATCACACACTCATGCACTTACTTATGGCCTTTTTATTAGCTCATCAAATTTATCCTGAATCAGACCTGCAGCAAGTCTACTTTCTCTCCTGAATCTTGCGTGGTGTAAATGCATTTATTCCTGGTTTGTGAAATGACAGAGTTGTGTTTCTCCCTGCATCGTCTGTTGGCTGTAAGAAGTAGCAGTGCGAGCTCAAAGCTAGCGCGGGGATTTCTTGAATGGCTAAAACTGCAGCAGGTGGGAAGCATCTCAATCCTTCAGCTGATCGGTTAAATGCAGAGGAAGACCTCGCTGTCCGAGTGTTTGTGCTGACGGTGGTGTGGATTTGGCAATACGAGGTGAAAGTGTGTGATTGGTTTGGCTTGTCTGTGTCGGCTGGATGTGACCCTGTATGAATCCTGCAGCCTTATCATCATCATCATCATCATCATCATCATCATCATCATCACCATCATTATCAGGTATTCTTCACATTATATTCCTTCATTAAATGACCACACTTCATAAATAGAAAATCCCTCGTGAGATACAGATAGAAGATGATTATCACACGTTAACTGTTGCACAAAAAGAAAAACAAGTCACTCAAGGGATGAAATGGATTCTCTCCAAAATAAATACAATGTAGGTGTGGCCGTTCTCCTATAAAGCATCAAGGTGTACAAAGTCTAAACAACTTATTTCTTCGCAAACAGTCTTTTGTTTTTTTGTTCTTCGTCTGTTACTCTTGCTGTTGTTTTTGTGTTAGAAAGGGCCTGAGTTGGGTTTGTTCCTTCAGATCGGGACAGTTGCTTCCATCCAAGACCAGTCTGACTCACATCAAAATCCTCCGCAGGGATCGGTGTGAATGTGCTTGGTTCATCTCGCACAGTCACACGCACACACACACACACACGCACACACGCACACACGCACACACGCACACACACACACACGCACGCACACTCGCAGTCACTCACACCTTTACATGGGTGGAACGAGCATTCCCGGCATTGCTGTTGGGTGGAAAAACAAACACAGGGAGAGAAGGGAGGAAAGAGAAAACATTTTTAAAACACAGCCAAATATTTTTCATCGTCATAAAAAATGCCTTCATAAATACATCAATATGTCTTCCCATCTGTGCAGCTGTGTGTCTGCAGCGACATTTAAAACATCAATAGACAAATAAATCAGACAAATCGAGCAGGGACACATCATACAGTTTCTCTCTCTCTCACACACACACACACACACACACACACACACACACACACACACACACACACACACACACACACACACACACTGAATTGTGTGAATGGGAACAGTTAGTGTATTTTATTGTAGGTTTGTGTGTGTGCACCTGACAGATTGCATCATGGTGTATTTAAACCCACGGGATGGGTGTCAACTTGTGAGAGGCAGAGTCCAGCCCAAAGTCACACACACACACACACACACACACACACACACGCCTTGTACTCCTATCTTTGTGAGGACACTCATTGACATAATGCATTCCCGAGCCCTTTACCCTCACCTTGACCATCACAATTAAATGCCCGACCCAACCCTTACACACACCTAAGTCTAACTTGAACCTTTAAACCAAGTCTGAACCCTCAAACAAGCCTTTGAACCTCTGTCTTAAAGACTGGCCAAAATGTCCTCACGTTAAAGATCGAGAGCTTACATTGGCCCTCACAAAGACTGCTGTACACAGAAGAAAGACACATTAAATAAATGGTTTTACATTTTATGGCATGGTGAGTAAACTTTAAAGAGATAATAATTCATTGTTAGTACCAGCATGACACAACTCTAAAAATGTTATATGTATGTAAAATGTATGGAACACTCTTTTCTTTTTGGTTTCAGGTGCTCACGAGACACACACACACACACACACACACACACACACACACACACACACACACACACACCATAGGGCAGGTATACTGCCAGTATAAACTGTCAAGAGAGTCGAACAGCTGTCATTGTTGATCGCTCCCTGGTAAGCTGCCAGTGTGTGATCACCGAGTGTGTGTGACAGAGGAAAGTGTGTGTGTATATCTGTAAGTGGGGAGTGTTTATTTCAGCTGTGCTTTGAGGCTGAGCTTTGAGTTCCCACACCCCCGCACAGGCTCTGTCTCTCTCTCTCTCTCTCTCACACACACACACACACACACACACACACACACACACACACACACACACACACACACACACACACACACACACACACACACACACCTAAACCAAGCCAACAATGTTGAGAAATAAATTCCATGTGCCAAATGTCCTTTTCTTGTCTCTGTAAATATCTAACTTCCTGTCTTTTCCCCCAGCCAATAGGAAGACAGGGAGGAGTTACTAGGCAACAGAATGACTAGATCTGTGCTGTGGGATGAGTCGTGGATGGAAAAGGTGAAATAGGATGGAGAAGCGATGATGAGACTTAAGGTAGATGGGAAGAAGTAGACAAGATAGACGAGGAAAGTATGACATGTAAGAGATGTAGGGTTGATAAAATCAGGAAGGTGAGGGGAAGATCAATCAGAGGTAGAAGATGTGAAACAGGCAAATATATACAATACATACTTTATTGAAATTAATCAGTTTACTAATTTAAAAGTTGCAAAAACAATTAGTCAACAGAGATAAAGGAAAAGATAGTTGAGGGACATACTTCAGGTGAAGGCCAGGCCTTGTAGAGAGTTGGCTGTTGAGTACTTGCTAGAGTCCACAAATGTTTGATCTGGTAGAGAGACAGGCAGGAGCAGGAGAGAGAGAGAGAGAGAGAAAAAAAAAGGTTTAAAGTCAGAGGAATATAACAAGGGATGGTTCAAAGTCAGAGAGAGGAGAAATAATAATAATAAAAAAAACTGTCCAAAAGGTGAAGCAGTATAAAAAGCAGACTTGGATAAAAATTGTAAAAAACATTATCGCCCCCCAGGAGAATCATAATATCGCTTGTGTGTCCATGTGTCTGTGCGTCTTTGGCTAATTTGCATTCTGCTGCAGCAAACTGCATACTATTTAGAATGTCCAGTTATGGCTGCATGCTCAAGGACCTCTTATGAGTTAAAAATAACTTGTTTACTATGTTTACAGTAAGAAGCAAATGTGAATGTAGCATGATGGATGGAAGTTTGGTCTTTGAGAGCGCGTGGCCTTGACCCTGAAAACTGAGAAAACTATCTGAACAATTTAAATGTATTTTGTTGTTTTAGGATGCAAGAATGCTGATATTTAACAGGCACAATAATTCTATGTTAATCCTCTTACTGTATCGTTTTAGCATGTTAGTGTTTGCTACTTAGGAATAAACACGATGCTAATGACAATCACATTAGTTTTTCAGGTATTTTGCCATTAACCAAAGTACTGGACAGGTTGGACAAAACTAGATAAAATATACACGATGATCAGAAACGTTATTAGGATTCATCCTGATGGGGCATGTATGCATGTTTCAAATTTCATGGCAATCCATTTAATAGCTGTTGAGACGTTTCACTAAAAACACAAATCTGAACCACATAGTGGCGCTCGAGGAAAAGTCGGAGAATCACCAAAGTCATGAGGATTCACCCTTTAGGAACCATGAATGCCTGAACTAAATGTACCTGCAATCCATCTAATGGTTGTTAATATATTTATGTCTGGATCAAAGTAGTGGACTGACCTCAGACCTAAACATAGAGCATGCTCCTACTGTTCGATCAGAGAATGACGTGCAACATAACAGGGACTCTAACGGCCGAATATCTGTCGGGGAAGTCCTCCTGCTAAGCATCCTCTGGCTGACTGGCTGTCGTCATGGCAAATTACCTTGGAGCCCGTTGCCGTTGGAGCTGGTACATGAGGGCGGCGGGGAGGAGGAGGGCCGGACCACCGGAGCGAAGGCGGACTTCTGTTTAACGGCCGCCGACACCATGTTGGCTGGAGAGAAGGAGAAGACGCCAGAAGAGGAGGAGCAGTTGGAGGGGAGAGAGGTGGAGGAGGCCATAGTGGGGCTAGATGGGACAACTGGGGTGGTGGTGATTAAATGTTTGAAGAAAGAGAGAAGGAATGAGGAAAAAAAGAGAAGAAGAGATGTGGGATAATGAATGAAAGGGTGGATTAAGGATGAAGGGTGAGAATAAAGGCGAGAGATTATGGTTACTTCAGTGAACTTCATGCTTCAATTTATTGTTTCAGTATTTACAGTTGAAACTCTCAACATTGTGCGAGACATGTTGATGCACAGGTTTTTAAGATGTTGTGTCAAATAAATTTGATGATTTGTTAATAAAAGTGTCTAGAAATTGGCCTTTTGAGAAGACGCATAGACGCCCCTGTCCGCATATATTTGTGTTCTTTAGTCTTGAGCTGTTTTCATGGTTTGGACTCTTTAGTTCTGATGAGGGGAAACCGTTTGGGAAAGGCCCTTTTGTGTTTTTACGTGACAACGGCACTATAAACAAAGTCAGGTTCCTGAAGAAATAGTTTGGTGTGAAAGAACATCAAACATCTTTAGGATAAATTCAAACAACCAAACTGTGAACCCAGCCAGTGCTTGACCTCACTGAAGCTCTGAATCAAAGAAAACCTCGCAGACAAGTTGCAAGTTGTTTCGAGTCTTCCAAAGTCAGATCTTGATTTCTCGTCCTCATCACCAATGAGAAAAATACCAACAAACAAACAACATCTCAGATCTATCTGAATCCCTCATCCTCCCCATCCTCTCTCTTGCTTTCTGCTAAATGGAAAAGGGATCAATTAACTAACCGAGAGAAAAGAGGTGTGGCTGTCAGATGAAAGGAAGCGAGGAAAGGAGGTAGGAGATGGTAGGAGGACACAATGGAGTTGGTGATTGTTTTTAAATACAGAGACTGAAAGCCCCCTGGGGCAATCTTCATTCGGCAGATCTGAGACTTTCACTCCCTGTCCACAGCCGTGTGTAGGTACAGCATGTACGATTTCTATGAGTGTGCAATTATTAGCACCTGTTATTAAACTGGATGCAATGTAACTGCATTTTGAAGTGGCTTGGCGGCGGCTAAATGGATTGTATAATACGTTCCTTCACTACAGAAGGGAAGTAGCTAATAGCTTGTAAAACATGCATTCCTCTCATGTGTAGCATGTGATTGACAGTGGAGTAAAGGCACACATGCACACTCACTAGCATAAGGCGAGTTGGCTGCAGAGCCGTTGAGGAAAGTAGGCGAGCCTCCCAGGTTGGTCATGCCGGAGTTGTTAGCGTAGCCGTTCATGGTGCTGGTGACAGAAGTGTAACCGGTCTGCTGCGGCGTGGAGCTGGGCACGTAACCGTGAGGAGACACACTACTGCTGCTGCGCACGAAACCTGCAGGAAGAGAGGAGGAGAGGAAGAGGAGCATGTGGTGATTGGACTGTTGGTCGAAGTGATGTGAACACAGATCATACATGACATAATGTAAGCTGTTGTGAGTCACACATGTAAATTAACTGAGATTAATTTTGGAAATGAGAGAAACTTTACAGATTAAAAACGATTGCTGAGCAGTGGAAGGATATATGGTGGCCAATAAAGTATTACATAACCTGTTATTTTTTCATGAAATGGTCAATTTTGAGAGTTTGGGCAATTTTGTGGAAAGAAAATAGCCAAAATACATATTCAGATGTTTATTTTCCTGCTTTATTTGCATCTGTAGATTTCTCTTAAATTCACCAAACGTTAGAATTAGATAATGCCTCATTTGAACTTTCAGAACATGTCCCATTCATCATAAAGGGACGAGCAGTTTAGCTGACAACACAACAACACATCTATATTAATACATTTTCTGTAACAATAACTATTATTTGATTACAACACAAGGGGAAGTTGTTGAATCAGATTCTAGGAATTTCTTTGTGTGAATTTCTTTTGTTATCTTGATTTTGTTTCAAAGATAAAATAGGGGGATTCTGTGTTTCTGGGTGAGAAGTGGTGATGTGTATTTGATTAACTCATTGCTATTAAAATGAACCTACACTATGACGATTAACACTTTTTAAGCCTTACCCTGATTGGCCTGTGGGGATTCGGCGACGTTGACGGACAGCTGCCCAGTGAAGGAGTTGACCCCCATCATGCCGCTGTGGGTGGAGCCTGAGAGCTGGCTGTGTCCTCGAGGAACGCTGTAAAGAGCTTCTGCAATGTCCGCCGCGCGTTTCAAAATGATCTCCTACAGGAAGAGAAAAAGCACAAAAGAATGATTACAACAGGACAACTAAAATAATCATTCTCTTTTTCGCTTTCCTTATGGATGTTTGCATGCGTGTGTGATCCTTACCTGGTTATTATGTGGCAAACCATAAAGGGCTTCTACCAAGTCGGCTGCTCTCTTTAAAATAACCTCCTATGAGAAAAAGAGTGAAAAAGAAGAGAACTTGCATCAGTTTGTATACAGATAACATGTCTAATGAATCCTTTTTGGGAAAACATCGCAAATAAAAATTCACCAGTAAGTTACATCGAGGTTTTAGATGATTTTGAAGACGTTAAAAACAGATGCAAAATCTGACATATAGTCACATGTAAAAGTTATAACAGTTATAAAAAAAAACACGTGCAATCTTTCCCCCTTCTTCATTTCCCAACAAACCACCACCCAACATCCATTTCACCATCTATTCATGATAAACAAATTGCTCTTCACTCATTTTAAAAGGCATGATTATCTGCTGTCAAGTCTTGGGCTTTCCTGTGTCTTTTTTGTTAAAGTGACAGGCATTTAAAATATACTCTGAAGTAGATCTAAAGTGCTCTGTAGGCTCCTCTCCTGTGCATTGCTGTGCATATCAGACCACGATGATCCAATGTCAGCGGTTCTGGAGTGATGGCAAATATACTTGTCTTTTTTTTTTTCTATGATCAAAAATTCTCCAGTGTTTGCTGTTGCGAAGTAGTTTACCGTTGCAAACACTGGAGAATTTTTGCAGTTCTCCAATTGTTATTTTACATTTTAATCTCTTGTTTCAAATATCTTCTTCTGCTTTCCCAGTCAATTTTCACCTTTTCTCCACAATTCTCATCATCCCACTTTGCATCCACAGTGGGAATTGCTATCCTATTTCCCCCACCCCACCTCTACAATTCTCTCTTTTTCCCAGTCTCTCCATTGTTTCTCCACTCCTTCTCAATCGCCCGCCCTCTCAGTCTCTCGACTCCCACCCCGGGGTCTAAGGTGTCTTGTTTAACAGTTAATGTGTTGTCGTTTCCACAGCGTGAGGCCGCCTGGCGAGAGAGAGAAAATTACTCTGTGCTTCACAGTATTAACCTACACTGTGTGACACAATCACACACACACACGGTTGGCTGCATGTGCTCTTTTGAGTTTGTGCCTGGTGGAACATATTGCATCCCCATCAGTGTGTGTGTGTGTGTGTGTGTGTGTCTGAGGATATGAGAGGTCAGCAGTTTTAGTGTGCCTCTCCATGGTGCTAAATTCGATCTTTTACACCTTATTATGGCCAGGCTTGGTCTCTGTTAACCTCTCATTATTATACTGGTGAGCTGAGTGTCTCTCTCTTACACACACACACACACACACACACACACAGACACACACACACACACACACACACACACACACACACACACACACACAGAGACACACACACACACACACACACACACACACACACACACACACACACACAACACACAACACACAACACACAACACAGAAACATGATACTGAATGTGCGAGCGGTTCCAGTAAGGCAGTAGCTGATAAACGGGAAGGAAAGATGATCCTCTGGTAACATCATCATTATCAGGTCTGCAGGCCTCTGCTACTAAATCACTCAAAGCCCCCTGACTGCTGCGATCGATGCACTTTAAATTCTTTGCCTGTTCACGCCTTTTCATATTTAGAAACAAAGATACTCACATCGCCTAATTAATCTCTCCCAGGTTGCGTCTGTAAATAAGAAAGCATTGTTTGTCGGATTACCTCCAATACAAATGAATAGTGCTTCAAGCTGCATTGTGTTGATATGCAGGAGAATGAAAGTGTTGTTGTTGAGCATCATTTATGTTTCAAAACTGATTGAAAAGTCTAAAATAATCTGGTTTTGGCATCCCGAGGCCCTGAACTTTTAAAAATGAAATTGGGGACTAAGTATACCTTTCGGGTATCAATTCAAACAGTTGAACTGCGTTAGATCCATTATACTGCAAACATGTTTGGTTTGTCTCCTGGATATGATGATTTGCATGTCAATATGTGCCTCAGTTAAAACTAAGTGTTTTACACATCAGGTACTGATGATAGAAAGTGACTTCATTTCAATGTCTATAGGTTGCAAATAAACATTCAAATATAGTATTTTAAGAAGTGCTTAAACAACATTTATACAGTGTGTAATCTTGACGTCTAAACTACTTTGCAACAAAATTTGGTCCAGGGACGAAAGTGAATTCTTGACCTTTGAAATAGTAGTTAGACAAGATAATATGAGGGGCCGTTTAGGCCATAACTACTGAAACGCTCTCACACATACTACTGAAACGCTCTCACACATACTACTGAAACGCTCTCACACATACTACTGAAACGCTCTCACACATACTACTGAAACGCTCTCACACATACTACTGAAACGCTTTCACACATACTACTGAAACGCTCTCACACATACTACTGAAACGCTCTCACACATACTACTGAAACGCTCTCACACATACTACTGAAACGCTTTCACACATACTACTGAAACGCTCTCACACATACTACTGAAACGCTCTCACACATACTACTGAAACGCTCTCGCTCTCACACATACTACTGAAACGCTCTCACGCATACTACTGAAACGCTCTCACGCATACTACTGAAACGCTCTCACACATACTACTGAAACGCTCTCACACATACTACTGAAACGCTCTCGCTCTCACACATACTACTGAAACGCTCTCACACATACTACTGAAACGCTCTCGCTCTCACACATACTACTGAAACGCTCTCACACATACTACTGAAACGCTCTCGCTCTCACACATACTACTGAAACGCTCTCACGCATACTACTGAAACGCTCTCGCTCTCACACATACTACTGAAACGCTTTCACACATACTACTGAAACGCTCTCACACATACTACTGAAACGCTCTCACACATACTACTGAAACGCTCTCACACATACTACTGAAACGCTCTCACTCATACTACTGAAATGCTCTCACACATACTACTGAAACGCTCTCACACATACTACTGAAACGCTCTCACACATACTACTGAAACACACATACATTCACTATTGAAACGCTCTCACACATACTACTGAAACGCTCTCACACATACTACTGAAATGCTCTCACACATACTACTGAAATGCTCTCACACATACTACTGAAACGCTCTCACACTCACTACTGAAACGCTCTCACACTCACTACTGAAACGCTCTCACACATACTACTGAAATGCTCTCACTCATACTACTGAAATGCTCTCACACATACTACTGAAACGCTCTCACACATACTACTGAAACGCTCTCACACATACTACTGAAACGCTCTCACACATACTACTGAAATGCTCTCACACATACTACTGAAACGCTCTCACACATACTACTGAAACGCTCTCACACATACTACTGAAACGCTCTCACACTCACTACTGAAACGCTCTCACACTCACTACTGAAACGCTCTCACACATACTACTGAAACACTCTCACACTCACTACTGAAACACTCTCACACATACTAATGAAACGCTCTCACACATACTAATGAAACACTCTCACACATACTAATGAAACACTCTCACACATACTAATGAAACACTCGTACATTCACTACTGAAACGCTCTTACACTCACTACTGAAACACTTACACATACATACATACTCTGTAAACCTATTCACGCTCATATATAAATGTAAATAATAAATGTGTATGTATAAGTTTTTCAGTTATATGTATGTATGCTCTTACATGAGGATGTGCAAGCGTCTCACATGTATTCATACAAGTCATTTCAGTAGTGACCGTGAGAGTGTTTCAATAGTGAATGTACGAGCGTTTCAGTAGTATGTATGAAAGACATCTCACTAGCATACGGAAGGTACTTCGGTTAAACCGGAAGGCGGAAGCAAAGAGTGCATGTTTTGAACAGCGACAACGCGCCAATCTTAGCCCGCAATTAATATATTTTTTTGTGATTGAATATGAAGGTGCAACTTCTATATATTTGGATCAGTCTGCAGGCCTTATTCGTAATTGGCAATCGCGATGACATCGTTGATTTTTTCAATAGGGTGCTGCGCTGTGTTCAATGCCTACAGCAAGACCCAGGAGAAGAGAGATGTTTTAGAGAGCCGGAAGTGGAATTAGTTCATAACAAGAGTCATTTCTTTTCATATCTAATCTGAAAGTAGACATAAATTGCCTCATAAATTGATAGTCAGCTAAAGGAGGGGATTTTGAAGGGCTTTTATTTTGTAATTAAACATCAACATGCCTTGATTGATAGTCTACTATTAACATGAAGTGGAATTATTGTAATTTCCTTTCAACAAGCTTTTATTTTGAAATTGCCTTCATCGGAAGAGTCCTCTTATTTTGAAGTCAGTTTGTACACACTCGTACCGTAATGCCTAGTATAAACACGTCCCGACAATCTATGTGCGGGCTGGCCCGACTGTGTTTTTCGAAGTGGAGGCTGGCCTGACCGCAGTGACACCAAGACGTTGCCTATGTCTGAACACAGTCCGACGGCTAATTCCAAAAAAAGAAGCAATTCCCTGCCAGTTAAAACCGAGTCCCATGCACTGGTTAAATTGCTCAATTGTTAAATCATATCGTGGGCGACATGGAAGGCCATTTCTGGCTGTAGGTGGAATCGGAGGAAGACAGTTTTCTTGATCTCTTCTTCTAGTTCTAAAGTCACCAAACCTATTAAAACAAAAACATATTGACTCCAAAAAAACAACCGTCTCTCCATCAGGTCCTTCCCTAGAGCGAACCATAGACAACATAGAATTTAGGGTAATGGTGTGGTCATCAAGCTCTCTAAAACATCTCTCTTCTCCTGGGTCTTGCTGTAGGCATTGAACACAGCGCAGCACCCTATTGAAAAAATCAACGATGTCATCGCGATTGCCAATTACGAATAAGGCCTGCAGACTGATCAAAATATATAGAAGTTGCACCTTCATATTCAATCACAAAAAAATATATTAATTGCGGGCTAAGATTGGCGCGTTGTCGCTGTTCAAAACATGCACTCTTTGCTTCCGCCTTCCGGTTTAACCGAAGTACCTTCCGTATGCTAGTGAGATGTCTTTCATACATACTACTGAAACGCTCGTACATTCACTAGTGAAACACTCTCACGGTCACTACTGAAATGACTTGTATGAATACATGTGAGACGCTTGCACATCCTCATGTAAGAGCATACATACATTTATTATTTACATTTATATATGAGCGTGAATAGGTTTACAGAGTATGTATGTATGTGTAAGTGTTTCAGTAGTGAGTGTAAGAGCGTTTCAGTAGTGAATGTACGAGTGTTTCATTAGTATGTGTGAGAGCGTTTCAGTAGTATGTGTGAGAGCGTTTCAGTAGTATGTGTGAGAGCGTTTCAGTAGTATGTGTGAGAGCGTTTCAGTAGTATGTGTGAGAGCGTTTCAGTAGTATGTGTGAGAGCGTTTCAGTAGTGAGTGTGAGAGCGTTTCAGTAGTGAATGTATGAGTGTTTCAGTAGTATGTGTGAGAGCGTTTCAGTAGTTATGGCCTAAACGGCCCCTCATAAGATAATCTTAATACAAGATCCACCTACTTTCTTTTTTCAAGCGTATCATGGTCTTCAATAGCGAATGAAGTTCGCTCAGTAAGTAAGAGCACACATTCAGTCCAATGATGTGCAAACCACCAAATCAGTGCTTTCACTGGGTCGTCTCCTTCATGTCTCTGTCCATGTACTGCTTCCTGGGTTTAGGTAATGATGAATTATGACAACAGTGACATAAACCAACTCTGAAATGTGTTGTTTTTAATCACAGATTGCTGCATTTTTCTTTGATTCCTGTAATTGCTGAAATAAAGCCTGATTTTAAAGCTTTAATCTACGAGAAAATAATTTGTCTTGATTCATGTGATCGTCCTACATTGTCTTTATCTGTCAAATATCTATGGAGTATGCGCCTGACATGCACCCATCATTGTTGTGTCTTGTCAGTGTTCATACAATAATCATCAAGACACAACCCTTTGAGTTTATTTAAATCATCATCAAGACTTGTTTAGTATAATGTATTATTGTCTGTCAGGTAAATATGCAGACAGATAATGAGAGTCAGAGAAACGATGGATGAGTGAAAGAAAATGCAGATTTGATGGCAGAGAGAAAGCATAACTGGAGGTGTCTCGGTGCTTTTACTGTCTGAGTTATGACCAGCTCTAATGTGATAACCATACATTACACACACACACACACACACACACACACACACACACACACACACACACACACACACACACACACACACACACACACAATGCATTAGGACCAGGAAATGCTGAGCTGAGTATGGAGTCAGGTGTGTGTGTGTGTGTGACGTGCGTGTGCCGGGCCAGCACAGACATGACACACACATGACTTATTCCTCCCTAATGCTGGTACATTAGTCGCTTGATCCGCTTCTAATGTCCCATTAGGGATGCCGTACACGCAGGGTCACACCTCGCACCGAGATGATGTCATACTGCACATGTAGGCTCAGATGTGGGAGACAATCGCACACACACACACACACTGCTAATACGATGAAAAAAAGAAATGTGTGGTTTCAGATTTCAATTCTCACTGGTGAACATCAACATATATATGTGTGTGTGTGTGTGTGTGTGTGTGTGTGTGTGTGTGTGTGTGTGTATATATATATATATATATATATATATATATATATATATATATAGAGAGAGAGAGAGAGAGAGAGAGAGAGAGAGAGAGAGAGATTCCAGGTTTCCTGACTGCATCGCCGGAATTACTCATTTTGGTGATGCTGATGTCATGACCTCAGTACGATGTATGACTTCATCAAAATGAGTTGAGTGAGTCACCAAAGGAAGTCACCAGTTGAACATGGGTGACACACACTGGTTAACCGTTCAAACCTTTCACTGGGAAAGGTCTGCACATTTCTGGGAAATATATTTCCAGTGCACACTGTTTTTATTGATAAACCAACGAGAGAGATTTGTATTTTTTATGTTCCGATATCTCTCTCTATAAGGCAAGAGAAGTGATTGATTTGTTTGTGCATCCAAAGAAGCATTTCCAACATTTTGAGTTTTTTGAAGCGACTGAACATTTAGAGCAAATATTTAGTGCATCAACAAGAAATGTGCAGCATTCTTAATACTTGTGGTTGTACTGAGAAGCTCCAGGTCTGGCAGTGTGTCACTTGGGCATAAAACAGTTGGAAAGTCCTTGGTTTTCCAACACAAGGTCCCAGATTGTTCAGAATGTAACTTCAAAGTGTTTTAAACAGGACAATGAAAACCAAGTCTATGTTTTTAGGCTTCAATGTCCCTATGTGTTTTACTGTGTACAGTAAGTGTATGTGCACATATGCTGGATGCTGATGAGATCAAGGTGACACAAACTGGCAGCTGAACACCAGTGTGTGTGTGTGTGTGTGGCAAAATCCTCTCAATGTTCACTGAACAATTATAGAATCGTCTGTCCACTGGTAATCCTCTCATACACTCCACTGCCCCGTCTGTCTGTCTGCCTCTGTCTGTCTGTCTGCCTCTGTCTGTCTGTCTGCCTCTGTCTGTCTGTCTGTCTGTGTCTGTCTGTCTGCCTCTGTCTGTCTGTCTGTCTGTCTGTCTGTCTGTGTCTTCATAGTGCTCGTAACAAACCGCTATAACGTCAATAGAAGGGCTGATCGATACTCGCAACGAGCAGACATGTTTGTGTGTGGTGCCAACTAAAACACTCGGGATATTAAATCACTCACAAACACACACACACACACACACAGATTATAACCTCCTCACACGAGACAAACCAGAAAAAAAAATTTCACACAAATTTATATCCATTGATTGATTCTCTCTCTCTCTCTCGTCTCGTGCTCCTGAAGAATATGCTCTTATATTGTCGTGATGGAATAGCTCTGGAAGTAACTCCACATTTGGCGCTGATCCAGCTTCTCTGTTCGCCATTCCAGCAGTTTGCTGGTTCTAATTTGACCTTTAACTTGTCAGGCTTCAACTAATTAATTTGTCTCCGGTAAGCCAACGCACGGACCAGTCAACTTGGCCGGTCCGTGCGTTGGCTTACCGGAGACAAATGTTAAAGAGAGGCGAATGTTCACTTCAAACAACAACGGGGGCTTCTAAAGAGGTTCGGGTGGATGCTGCAGTAGTGTCACTTATATCACAAGATAATTTCTTCTTTGAAAAAAGAGCAAAGAACGTCACGGAAGGCTTTTCTCCATGGACAAGATGTTTCCCTCTTCTCTTCTTGCTAAGAGTTTGATTGACAGATGGTTCATGCAATCATCTGCCACGATCTTTTTGAAAGTGTCTGCCCTTTTCCAAACAGTTTCCAATGATGGCTTCACAGGTGGTTCTGTGTAACAAACCATCTGGCGGGTCAGGTTAGTTCTTATTGGAGTTTTTCATGGAAATATCTTGTGGTACATCATTTTGCTTATAATAAGCTCTGGGAATAAGAACAATACAAATAGGTCTAGAAATGTTAAAGTGCTTAATGGTGAACTGAGGTCAGAAGTGTTCTGCATTTTTGGTTCTTATGGTAGACCCATTTAGTACAAGTTATATGGTAATTTGTTTTATTTCTTCTGACAAGCACAGCCACAAAAGAAAATGTGTTGGCTTAAGCTCAGATAAAACACTAATACAATGTTCCAGTAAAAGTTAACTGTGAAAATCACTGGTAAAGTATTTTGGCTTAATTATTGTATTGTAATTATTGCACTATCTGTAGTCCCAAAACACAATAACAGTAATAAAAACAATAAGAATCATAATTATCATAATCATAATTATAATAATAACAACAACCAAGAAAAATAGCCAACTAGTATAGCAACCACTTCTTCTTCTACACTCCCAGCATGCTTCATGGGAACTGAATGAACAAAGGTCTGACCAGTTTGATTGCTTCAAATGATCCATTGTATAAATAAATCTAACAACAATAGTGAGGAGGAGGTAAAGCTTTATATCCTCTCTACCTTTCAGGGGAAATCCAAACTGCGACGCATCATACATTCTGTGTGTGTCATGCTCTGTAAATCTCTCACTGCATGACAAAGTGAGTCAATCCTTCTGCTGCTCTAACTCAGACTTTACTAGAAGGTGGAACTAACATCACTTATGGTATCACATGCTTACTGCTAACATCATTTTCTGAATGGATTTTTCTACAGCACAGTTAGTCGTTCTAAATATAACAGGCCTGGCCATAGGTAGAAGCTTTTAAAGGAGCTACATTTTCTCTGATGGGTTGACTTCATCCCTGACTCATACAGCCTTTTGCACAGTTTATGTTCAAGTTTAAACATCACATTTTCAACCGGTCTGATGCTCTTCAACAAGACCTCCAAATCATGAAATTAACCAGTCAGAGTATCAGAAAAGGAAGACACAGAACAGTCACTCTGTATGAATTGTAATCTTGAGCCAGAGTTGCCAGATCAGATTGCCAGTTTCCAGTTCAATCCCAAATTAAAACTTGTCCAATTCAATAAAAACAGCCCAACTCATAACCTTGCCAGAAACCCATCGTAAACACCTTTCATGTTACATGTGCAATATAAAATACATTATAAGCATACAAAGCCTCATGCATCAAATAACCAAAGATAGAACGTTAGATAAATTGGCTATCCAAACCCACAAAGAGTGAATGTCAGTGATGACGACGTCAAGGTAAGTAGGTCCTCCGTTATCTCTAACGACGATTGAATACAACTGATGTCAAATACATTTTCTCAAATTAAATGAGTCATTAATATGCATGAGTGAACACAGCGTAGCGTCATTGAATACCACCGAATGTTGACAAAAGCCCAAATTTCATCTAGCAGCCCAATCCTATTTCTTCCAGCCCAACTAAATCAAAAGTAGCCCAATTGGGCAGAAACCAGCCGCATCTGGCTTCACAAGTTAGAGCAGGCTCCCAGCATTTTGTTCAATCAGTTAATCGAAAATAATCCATAGTTGCAGCGTTACTTCCTGCATCGGTGCTGAATACTGGTCGTAAACTTTGAGCCGTGTAATCTGCCAATATGGACATGATTCTTAGGATACTGAATTTGACCACACTACACCAATTAACTAAATAAATGATTTTCTGTTGACATAATTAAATATACCATCTGTAACAGTTCCTCAACCTACTGTAGCAACTAACATTAAATGTTGTAATATTCTGTAATACTTCATATTTTTCATTGTACTGAATCCAAAACAATACACTTTTTAAACCAAATATAACTTTTAGCTATCATTCTAATCATCCTGTTTCACACGGCGATAGTGCACATTTCATTGCTCACACATGAGCAGGACCAGGGTGTGGGCACGGCGGTAATGACGTTGTGTCATAGCCACATCATCACATCATGACCAGCGCCCACTCTGTAATGATGTCACAGCACAGACAGCCAGTCCTGGACCAGAGGGGACAGGGAGCCAATCAACAGCAGCTGTTTAAAAGGTCATGACCCTGCCCACCCAGATAAGTAAGTTGAAACTCAGTATGCTCACACACACACACACGCACACACACACTTTGAAAAGTCACTCCGCATGTACCGATCATGATGACAGGGTATCAAAGCCGCGCTCATTGTTTGGTGCTAATTGTTTACATCTGTTGATCTTTTGAACACTGTGCTTGATCTCCAGCTGATAAACAAATAATCAGTTATGACTCTGATCTGGAGCAGATTCAAACGCATCCTGTAAACGGGTTTAAGCAGCTCACACACACACACACACACACACACACACACACACACACACACACACACACACACACACACACACACACACACACACACACAAAGAGTTCATGAAGAGGTAACAACACAACCCACAAGAGATTTGAAAACATATTCTGCTTAGAAATATAAAAATAACACACACAAAACAAACAAATCAAACATAAACACACATTTTTTGGGTTCTTAGTGTTTTGAATTAATGCGTGTGCATCTCTGTGTGCTTCGTCTTTGATAGCAGAGCAACTCGGTGTCAACTGAGAAGTTGCTGGTTTGATCTCTGTACGAGCTACAGTGTCTGTGTTTTTGAAGCGCCCTTAAGCAAGAGATGGAGCTTAGTTCATTCTACGTTCATCGTCCAGTTAAGGCATCAGATAAATGTGCAAAAGGTGAATAAACATTGTTTTTCTGTACCTTTGGCAGCCTCTCGGGGTCCCCAGGATGTCGAGGGATTACCTTCTGAAGCCTCTGGAAACCGTAGTCAATGGTTGGCTCATTCAATGCTGCAGAAGACAAAGAGAAACAGAAAGAGTAAAACAAATGGTTTTATGGGCAATTCCTCCATCTGCATGCTGCAGATTACACAGAAGTTGCATAAAGATCTCAACTTCCGGAAAAGTTCTGGAGAACAGTGCAGCGGAACACAACAGTGAGTATTATCACCCTTTAAGTTGATATGGCAAACTTTATAGCAAATAGTTGCCTATCTAGCAGATACAAAGCACCATTATCATTATTTGAGTCCAATACACACTACCTTTTAACTCTGTTTTGGCCTCCACACCTCCTTTCTCTATTTCCACCACATGAAGCTTGAGTGTAAATTCAGTCAGGAAGACTACACTCTTGCTTGCCTAAGACCGTTGTTTATTTCTCACTCATGCTCACTCATAATTTCATTGCTCTGAGCTGTCAATCGTTATATCAGCCGTTTAGATCAGCTGGTCTCCTCTATTCAATAGCACAACGAAGCAATTACATTGTTAGCCTGTGATCTGCTGTCTCTTTTAAATATGACTGTCTCTCTACATTCAGAATGTTCATGTTGCTGTTACGCGCCCCTCCACCTCCCCATCTCCACCCAGTCTTTGCAGTATCACCGTTCTATCAATCTCATCAGCATACTTTATCATCACATATCATCTGTTAATAATAAACACATCTATTTTCTTCATCTAACTTGTCTCTCCTGATTGAACTGTCGTTTCTTAAAACCTCTGCTTTGTTTTGCACTCTTAACCTCTGTCATGATGTAAAGAAGTCCGGCTGATTTCCAACTAAATATCAATGTAATATATTGTAAAATGCACTGAAAGATCATCTGGGGGAAAATACTAATGTGTAGTCAATGAGAATTGATGGATCAAAAGCCCAACAACATGCGAATGTTCAGAGGCGGATAGACTGGGTGGAATAAGTACTGGTAATGGTGTCAAAAGCTTCTGTATGATAATAACACTGCAGGTATAATTTAAAGGGTCTTAAAGAATGCTTAGTGTTCGTTTTAATGTTGCAATTATGTTCTTTCCGAGTCTTTATCCGATCAGTACGTCAATCAAGTCGGGCTCTGAAAGGTCTGTCAGTCAGAGTGATGGTTATAGTGTTTCTTTCTCTGTACTGAACATGTGTCTTCACCCCATTACTGAGCCTCCGATGCTAAAGTTAATGCATGTGTACTGTGTGTACTGTGTGTGTGTGTGTGTGTGTGTGTGTGTGTGTGTGTGTGTGTGTGTGTGTGTGATGTCCAAGTGTGCAGCTGGAGTGATATTTGGTACTTTCCACATCCAACACTGATAAATTACTTGCAGCTGGATGTATTATGTGTTGTTTTCTAGTTTCTTTTAGCGTGTGTGTGTGTGTGTGTGTGTGTGTGTGTGTGTGTGTGTGTGTGTTTTATATGTATGTCTGTTTTAATATCACATCACACCCAAGTTATCCACCCAACCTAAACCACTCAATTTGTTAGCAACATAACTTCATAAATTGTGAGCTGTAAAAATACCAGATGTTTCACTGATTACAATACTTCCTCCACTTGGGATGTTTTTTGGGGGGGATTTAAATATGATAATTACATCAACATGATTGGTCTGGAGGAGGTAGGTCGAGGAGAACAGAGGAGAAAGAGAAGTAAGGGCTAAATGGAGAAGAAAAATAGACTAAAAATACAATTCAGCTGAGAGAAGAGGTGAGGGCATAAAAGAGAGGAGCATTTCTTAAACTATCCCAAAAAGAAAGCTAAACTCAGTTGAGAAAAACAAAACTACAAAAACAGATGCCTAACAGTTGGTGGGATATCAACTGTCAGAATTAACTGCCAGTGTCAGATCCACACGCTCTGTTAATCTCTGGAGACGTTTAACCAATGCCAACTCTAATAACACACACACACACACACACACACACACACACACACACACACACACACACACACACACACACACACTATATGTACATAACAGGATGACCTAGAGTAGTTTCGATGCCTTAGGCCTAAAGTTTCCCCAACCGACTCTTTATTAATAGAACAATATGCAACATCCCAGTGACGCTGCTCGACATGTACGACTCCGGCTGAGAAACTCCCAAAGCTGATATCAACTACACCAACATCCAACCTCAACGGTAAAACAATACAATACACCAATCGATCTTAGCTAGGAGTGTTTTCTAGTATATCTATGAACACCTTTTCATTTTTACACATATCCCAAAGCAGCTCATAAGAGCGATTGCATGCTTAAAAATCTTAAAATGTCCCTATATGTTGTCACAACATCCTGAACATCGAACAAAGACCCTTCGGGATGATTTGGTGAGGCTTGAACCTGTTTTTATCTGGACTCATTCGGCCACCATGCTGCCCAGGAAAGCATCTCTGCACTAATCCCTTCTGTTCTCCTCCACCTCCCCATCCTCCCTCTCTTCTGCTCCGTCTCCTCCCCCCTCTTTCTTAACTACACCTTCTGCCACTTTCATCCATCCATCCATCCAGTCCTCCATCACTCTCCCTCCAGCCTGGCTCTTCCTCCCAGAGTCCAGAGCTGCCCACAGATCAATACTCATAGAAGTTTCATGAGGACAGACCCCCCACTCCTGTTTCACAATAAAATGTGAACAGAAGGAGGCAGACAGAAGAAAAGTAGAGGGGGAAGTGCAGAAAGAGAAAAAACATGCTGCGTGTCTACGATTTCGTATGTGCTTTTATTAAACAGTACAAAGGTGACATTTTTCTAGTTATCTTTTGGTAGTGTTTATTAAAAAAAGGAGAGCAAATATGGGTAAGGGAGAAAAAACAAGGGCGAAGCTGGGTGGATGAAAGGACAGAGAGCGCTGATGTAAAAGGAGAAGAAGAGGTGGAGGAGAGGAGGTGTGCTGAGATCGATTCTCTGGCCAGCCAGCAGTTCAATACCACTGAATTATTGCTTCATTCTTCCCCTTATGAGATGAGATCTCTTTCTCTCTGGCTCCACTTCTCTCAGTGACTTTCTTGTGTGTGTGTTTGTGTGTGTGTGTGTGTGTGTGTGTGTGTGTGTGTGTGTGTGTGTGTGTGTGTGTGTGTGTGTGTGTGTGTGTGTGTGTGTACATGTGTGTATCTGCATGTGTGTAGCAGTACATGTGTGATCCACTTATGAGCAGATCAATAATTTACAATCTGGTTTTAAAAGTCCACCTTTCTGTCTCTCTTTTTTTATGTCTCTTTTTTTACTATCTTGCTTTCCTCTACTTTTCAATCTCTTTTATTTCCTCTTTTCTGTGTCTGCAAAATTAACTTTAAATTGTTCGTAAAAGAGAGAAAAGTCTAAAATTGTGACGTCTTTTTAGCTTTCACGAGAAGTTTCTTCTTTACGAATGATATGAATGTTCTCATGCAGCTGCATTGACAATAAATCAGCTCTACATATGTGAGTCTCTGTGTGTGAGAGCATTTATTGATTGTCACTTTGTACCATTGTATTTTTATAGGAGTGTGTGATGTTGAGAATGCTAATTTTTTCCACCAGGCCGATGAAGCAGCCATACGGCACTGCGTGTATATGTGTGGTTGTGTGGGTGTGTATGTAGTAGACCATCTGGTTACCAGACTACTCACCATCTTTCCCTCATATCTCTCTGATTTACAATTACTTTCAACTTCTGCCCCTGTTTGAAAGTGTGTGTGGTAAGACACGACCCTACGCAGGGGTGGCTTTGTGTGTGTTTAAGTTGTGCGTTGTTGCACACTAGCGTGTGTGCGCTAGTGTGTGTGTTTAATTGCTCGGCCCTTACACCCAGAGGCAACCACAGCTAAGAAGCTCTGCAAAACCTCAACAGCCAATCAGCTTCCACCGCCGTGACCTTTCACTAGCGACTTCCAGAGAGAAGTCGACCTTGAGGCGGGGTCAGATAACCGCAGTAACGGATCGCGTTTCCTGGGTCACATGTTGAAGCGATCAGCCAATGGGAAGGTCAAGGGGGGTCATCTCCGCCCAATAGGAGACGCAGTTAGACACCAGACGGACCAATTACCAGCCGGCTAGCCTCAGGGTCAGACCAAATATGTTTTGACTGAAGACCATTGAAGGAGGCACACGGGCAGAGTACAAAAAGAAACTACAGACCAGCCACAGCTTAGCGACAAACAACTCTCACTGCCATTAAGGAAAAATCTGTTGACTTGTTTCAGTCTTTCGAACTTTATCAAGACATTTAAAACAAAACAAAAATATTCTGCGTCTGTTTGATTTCACTCATTGATCTCAGTCCATTTTCTTACATTTTACATTAATGAATGAGTTCCTTTAGGTGGAGCTATTTTCTTTGTCTAATCACCCGAATTGCTCAGCATCTTCCCTTTTCTTTTCTGTTGTTGCATCTTCATGCATTTATGAATATCATACTGTTCATGCTACTTGAAGCCCATTGACTACATTTTCAAGCTGAAGCTTGAAACACAAAACTCGTTTCTTTCTTTAGATTTTTTTTCAGGAGATATTAAAGTGTCAATGACTTGACGACAACATAAAAAGTGACAATTTATTCATGGTGAGTTTTTTTTCATCTCTATTGATCAGGTTTAAATCCTCATCTTTATCGTTTGGTCATTAAATGTCACTAAAGAATTTATAAGGCAGCTATTTTTCTTTTCTGTCTATTCTCTCTGGGAATGACGTCATTGTTACGATGTGATGGAGCCATGTTGAGCGGATCAATACCAGACATCACATCACCTCCATCCATTGCCACATGCATGTGCGAACCAAATGAGCACACACACACACACAAACACGCACACACACGCACACGCGGGCGCACACACACACACACGCGCACACACACACACACACGCACACACACACACACACACACACACACACGCACACACACACACACACACACACGCACACGCACACGCGTTCTTCTGCATTTTTCTCTTTTCCTTCCTCAACTGAGTTTAGCAGGAAAACGCTCATTCGCAGTTAACAATCCGGTCAGAAATTACACACTCTTTTTCCAAGATTGTGTGTGTGTGTGTGCGTGTGTGTGTGTGTGTGTGTGTGTGTTTGTTTGTCTGTGTGTGTGTGTGTGTGTGTGTGTGTGTGTGTGTGTGTGTGTGTGTGTGTGTGTGTGTGTTAGTAAACTGGGTGTTCTGGATGATTTCACTAATAGTTTCAGTATGGAGAGCTATAAAGAGCAGACTGTTTAATTGTAGCTGGTTTTAACGAGGCTCTGATTATGGCAGCATTCTAACGAGTGTGGGTCGTTAATGTTGACTAATCTGCAGTCATTAGTTCAACACTGTCTGGCCGGAGAGTGAACTGCAACTCATAGACGCTATTCACACATGCAGACACAAACACACATTGGCAAACAAAAATTATATACAAACACACATTTATAATTTAAAAAAATTACCTCTCTAGAATTTATTTAAATAAATACTTAAATCAAGAGCATGTGTGTGCGGTGGACATACCTGTGTATATGAACCTTCCTGGTGTGCCTTTGCAGAACTGTTTGGACTTGTAAGACAGAGTGACCTCAACGACCCCGGGGATGTGTCTGGGAGGCGTCTGCACCCGGATGGCATGTGGCGTAATCAACTAGAGAAGGAAGGAAAGGGCAGACCAAGAGTTAGTACACAAAAACACATCACCTGACCGGGACAAAGTAATGCAGCTCTCTGCGTCAGAACAGAGCAACTGGTGAGTTGTTACAAAGTCACGACTATGACGGACATAACTTTTAGAGTTTCTTCGCAAACAGACGTCTTGATTTGATGTCGCTGGAATTTATTGTTTTCATTTAAGGGGAGGAGATATACCGATTAAAATGTTATGTATAGATAATTGAAATCCTGTTAATAATGTTATGCTTTATGATATGTTATGATATGATTTGAATGCGTTACTAGACTTTTAATCTCACATGTATTGTAACAAATGTTGGGCATGCCACAAAAAAAAAAAATCAAATCAACAAGCAACTTTACATATTATCTGATTTACCAGCAACTATGTTGACAACAGGTGAAAATAGAACATTGTATTGAACTGTATGTGACACACACTAACTTGTTAGGATCACATCTTATTAGCTCCCTTTTCGTAGGAGGAGGCAGACAAACAGAACTTGGCAAACATGCAATCACTTTACGATACGTTTTTCAAACTGTTTTCTTTGGAATCAATAATCAGGTTGAGTAAAAATTAAACATTTGTTGGCCAAAATCCATTAGAAGCCAGTCTGAGGAACGCCAGGAGAGCTGAGTCAGTTTGAACTGAACTGAGACTCTGTACACATGTTAGTGTGTGTAAGTGTGGCTCTCAACACTGTAAACAAACCCCACAGCTCTTAACACACACACACACACACACACACACACACACACACACACACACACACACCATCCAACCATGTATGCCAGCATGTGCGCACACACACTGAGTGTTGTTGTTGGAAGGGAGCCATGGCTGCTCGCTGCTCACGGTGAGTGGAGTCAGAAGACAAATAAACATTCTGTAGAGGAGTTGTGCTGGCAAAAAGTACGACAGTGAGCTCTGTATGTGTGAGTGTATGTGAGTGTGTGTGGGTGTGTGTTTGTGAGCATTAAGCCAATGGCTATCAAAATGTGCTGATTTGATCAGTATTCCACAGAGAAAGGGAGCGAGGGAGTGGTGGAAGGTAGAGATGGGCGGCGGTTGCTCGTTGGTGGGGACTCATTAGCGAGGAAAACCTCATTTAGACAAACATTCACACACAAACATTCACAAGATCACACGCAGTTAAGAGCCTGACCATGAGGGAAAGTATGTTTTCATATTGAATTACTTCCAACGTCCGAGGGCAAAAGCACACAGTCGAGGGGTTGAAACAACATCGAGACAGGATGATGATTGCTGGCAAACTGACCTCGCTCCAAACCAGCATGGTCCCGAAGATGACTTGCAGACCATCGAAGAAGTTGTCCCCTATGATGATGACTGTAGCGCCCCCCGTAGTCCACCCCTCACTGGGACTGATGGCTTTAATGCAAGGAGCTGCTCCTGGTGGGATGAGAGGAGAATTAGAGTAGCCAGGACAGAGGGGGAAAAAAGTGTAAAACAAATATTAAAAGATTGTTTGAATCGGAAATCAACATCCACTCTGGACATGTAAAAGTTGACTCAACAAGCCATGGCTGTAGAGAAAGCATTTGTTTCATTAAAGACAAATCAGTCTCTAAACAGAGACAGAAATCTTTCTTGAAGCCTTTTTTTTCATCACTTTTGCCTCTGCACCTCATATTTCTTCATGCTACACCCTTGGCTTTTGGCTGTGGTCCAGATCACCACACCACACTTACTCTCTGAACACAGTCCTTCTCATTGGGTTCTTCAGTAGTGAGGTTTGTCCTTGTAAATGTGTCTACCGAGTGGAATGAGAGAATATAAAGCAAATAAGTGCTGAGTTTTTAGATTGGGTTTTAAGCTTCTTTTATTTTTATTTTTATAATTTATACATATCATTTTTATTTTTAAACACAACTGAATTTACCTAACTTTCATGAAAATGAAAATACTGAAACTATTCTTATGGACCATGAGATATAGTTAAAAGCTTGTAAGTGAACCTTAGGGCTTAGTTCTTCGGTAACAAATGTCTCCTGCAGGCTTTATGAGACGTAGATGTGCTTTTCTTTTTTTTTAGGAAAAAGCATTAATGTTTCCTCATACATTTAATTACTTTAAATGCATTGTGATCCTCAACCATCTTTTAAAGGGGACCTGTGCGGTTTAATCACAGTTTTTTTTATCCAAAAGTGCAACTGGCATGAGATTATGGCAATTCATTTTTAAAACTAATGATATGAGATGGATTAAAACACACACAGAAGGCTCAGTATGCATCATAATACCTCAAACTGAATAGATACAGTCAGCTTCATGTCACTTCGGTATTGTGTGAGTAAGCTCATATCCAATCCCATATCGCAACCATAAAACCTTGTTAGTAAAAAAAAAAACTCTCCAAAGTGTGTGAGTGTGTGTGTGAGATTATCAGCATTCATCTGAATTACAACAATGTCCTTTACTCTGGGTTTGTTTATGAAAAAGAATCATAATGATATTAGACCTAGCAACACACACACAGACAGAGCATCACACCAAGCATTTTGCGTGTGCATGTGTGTGTGTGTGTGTGTGTGTGTGTGTGTGTGTGTGTGTGTGTGTGTGTGTGTGTGTGTGTGTGTGTGTGTGTGTGTGTGTGTAGTGGGTTGGATTAGCCAGATGGAGGGGCAGGAATCACCTGATAGGATTAAACCATCAACCATCTGGTGGCCATGCTGCTTACGCTCACACACATTCATGCACAGACACAGACAGACATACACACTCATGTTACCGTGTTCTAGGTAAGACTGTGTTCCTTCCACGGGATCGAGTCTGCGGGCCCGTCGGCCATGTTTGGAGTTGTTGTGGACAAACATGTTGTCGGAGACTGACAGGACATGTCCCTCCACACTCACTGTAGTCGATACCACCACCTGGAGAGAAGCAAGAGACGGGACAGGATGGTGGGGGACAGGAGCGGTGGGATAAACGTGAAGAGGGTCGGGTGAGGCAGGAGGAAGAAGGGGAGGAAAAAGGGAGAGCGTGGACAAAGAGGGAGAGGAGCAGAGAGAGGGCAAAGGGAAAGAAGAACAGAAAGAATGGGGAATTACAAAGTGTAGGGTCTAGAGATCATTGCAAGCAGGAGTTAAAAGCGTGAAACTGGGAAAAGCTCCTTAAATGTAACCCGTTATCACTGCTATTACCATCACATTCAACACACACTAAGTAAGTCTGTGTGTGTGTGTGTGTGTGTGTGTGTGTGTGTGTATGTGTGTGTGTGTGGTGTCTATCCTCTTCTGTTCAATAGTTCCTGATGGGTCCAGCCCTTAATTATCTCCCAGGGAAACAGATCTGTCTTCTCTGGTTCCACTACAATAGAGCAGCACAATTAGAGGCTCAGATACTGTCACATACTCGCTACCGAACGACTCTCTCTGTGCCGTTTCTCACACTCTCTCTCACACACACACACACACACACACACACACACACACACACACACACACACACACACACACACAGTAATACATCTATCGGTATCTTTTGGGCGTCCAGTATCTCCACTCAGTCTCAAGTGGTGTCTTCCTGATTGTGTGTTGGCCATGAAGATAAGGAAATAATAAAGACCACACAGCCTTAAATCTCATTCACAACCCCACAACATTCTGTCTTTCTTTTTTCCTTTCTTTCTTTCTTTCTATATTTCTTTCGTTATGCTCTTTCTTCCTTCCTTCCTTTCTATCGTTCTCCATCTAAAACTCTATGTCTCTCCGCATTGTGTGTATATTTATGTTCTGACTCGTCAGGGTCAGGATCTCATGTTTCCTGTAAAGGCATTGATAGTTTATTTACTTACCCAGAGAAACACACACACACACACACACACACACACACACACACACACACACACACACACACACACACACACACACACACACACACACACACACACACACACACACACACACACACACACACATTCCTGTGTTGCAATAATCATAACGTTATGTGAGTTATTATGTGTTAAATCCAGGGAAAACACAGGGAAAGTAGAGAGAGAGACAGAGGCAGAGGACTTGCACACATAAAAAGGTAGAATTAAAAGATGAGAGTTGTTCTACCTGGAACCTCCTCATGTCTCGTGGGTTTCCTGCATTTTTTAGACAGTTCTGGTTGCACTTGAGGAAAAACTTGAGGAAGAATCTGTACAGACAGAGAGGACAGGCAATATTTTAGTTAACACTAAACCACTGCTTTGCTTCAGGATATAATAATGCAAAGTCAGTTTTCAACATGCAGCACAGACAGAACCCCAAATATAGAAATTCATATTTCATACTGGTGGAAAGTCAATTTTTTGTCACATTTTTGTGGATGTGTGGAGCATGTTTTTTGGACTTAAATCCACACCAACTGAGACTGCTTTGAAATGCCACATAAAGGTGTTGGATCAACATTCAAGAAGGCAAATAAAGCAGCACACTCCAGGAATAACATTTTGAAAACAACTCTTAATATGTGAAAAGAGATATTATAATTTTTTTCAGGGCTCGACAGTAAGAGTTTGAGAAATTGGCAACTACTTCTTGGCCTTTGGTTGCCAGCAGTGGGGACCACTTAACATATACAAATGTACACCAACAAATAAATACATGTTTAATATGTGTTGCCTTTGGTATATTTAAATATTGCTGTTACAGTCAGAACTGGAACCAGACAACGCTGCACATGTGTTGGTGCGCTTACTTGCGTGTGCACTGGCATCTGTTTTAGAGGCAATGGAGACCCAAATGAAGCTGTTTGACTGTGGTCAAAAAAGTTTGACTCACCCGTCAACATCACAAACAAATGTGCAGTTGAAACAACAAAGAACCAGATGAACCTGAACTAAAAATAAGAAGTAATGTACACATGTCATATATGTTCATTATTGAGCTGACATTTAACTGCATGGTATTCATTATTCAAAAAATAAGGTCACTAAAAATGGCAACCATATGTTTAGTTTTGGCAACTGAAAGCTGATGACCAGAATCTACATAAGTAAAGGAAACTAATACTATTCTTGCCACTTTTATAATGACATGTGTGACTGTTCACTGTCTCTCATACCGACTGCACACGATCTTTACTACATCACAATCTGATTTGGATTCAAAACAGCAACAATTTTCTGAAAGGTGACAAGTTTGCATGCATGCAAACCATTAAGAAAGAGGGAACCATGTTGACATTGGCTGTTTGAAACAGGACCATATGTCATGAATCTATATTACAGAATAAATCAAACACACAGATGGCCATCAACAGCTAACAAACACATCCAGGTTGTGTTTTGGTGCGAGCCAGCTGGCCGGCCTGGCAGAAGCAACAAGGCACACTCGCACAATAACACAGACACACACGCTTGCATGTACGTTTGTGTTCGTTACATCTGTCTGTGTCTAACAACTCGATAAGCGACACAACTTCACACGCAGGGCAGTGTTTCTTTGCCATTGCACTCTGTGTATAAACAAGTCCCCGTGATGTCACCCATTGGTTTCTTGACAAAATAATGTTTAGCCTTTCGCTGTCCCCATCTTGTTTTTCAGAAGCAGAAGTGACATCAGGCGGGGAACCAAGTACAACTGACCTTTCAATCACAAGGTTGCCACGCCCTAAAACATACCCGACTTTTTCGTCTATTTTACTCTAAACGGGATCATTATTTACTTAATGAACATCATGCTGTATAAGAAGCCTTGGAACTAGTGATTGAGACCATAAACTTATATTTATCATGTGTATTGATTTTCTCATAGACTTCTATACATTCTGACTTCTCTTTGCAACCAGAGGAGTCGCCCCCTGATGGCTATTAGGAAGAATGCAAGTTTATGGCACTTCCACAGTGGCTTCCATTTTCAAATTTTTGAATATTAGTAAGTTACACCCAAACAATGCTAATCTATTATATTGGGTTTCATCACATTGTGTTCAGTGCCTGTATTTATTTTAACAGTTAAACTCCATATTTTTCATAATTTGATCTTTTCACAAGTCTGTATCACCACCATTCCATTGTGGCTGCTCTACTGTTCAAGAGATGACAGCCTTTGTACCGGACATTAAGAATGAAGCAAGAGGTGTGCGCTTGTGTGTGTGTGTGTGAGTGCAAACATGTACTCCACATGTGAGTGTATGTGCGTGTGTGACGGTGCAGCACAGCCCAGTGGCAGGTCTGAGTGTAAAACTCTGCGTTAACGAGCTCAGGCTTCGTTAGAACACCGGCGCTGGGATTCTGCATGCCTAATTATCTTGACCCCTCACCCCTGGGTGACAGCCTATCACAGTGTAGGACAGCCACAGTGACCCCAACTGACCTCCCACTGTCTAGTCCTTCTCAAAACACTAGCATAGCGTTAACACAAGCACCTCAGCTGACCCTCCGCTGTACATTTCTGTATAAAGGAGGTGGTTGGGAGGCGCACACATGCCTCTGCTCATCTTCCTGAAATATGAAAAGACTAACGCTGTGGTGGAAAAAGTGTTGAGATCTTTTAGAAATGCTGCACTAAATAAAAAAACGGTAAAATATACTAAAGCACAAATGTCGAAGTATTTAATATGAAATACAACATTTAGTCTTGTATTGTTTTAGCTGGTTCAGGTGGTGTTATAAATTAAACTTACAGTAAGTGACATGTTATTTCCTTCTAAAATACATTGGAATATAATTATAGCGAAGCACAAAATGGACACATAGCTACACAGATCTGATCTCATCAAGCATATCGGATATTGGCAATGATTAATTGTCAATGTCATTAAAAAAATCCAGTGCTTCTTGGGTCACGGTGGACCAGTGACTCATGGCCTCACTTTACCTGAAATGGTTAAAATATGTTCCAAACAGTGTGGTATATATTGGATCAAACAACGACGTTACTACTGCTCCTTTATGTGCTTTGAGTATATGTACTTCTTTACAGCCTCTGCTCTGTGGTCACTGTAACCCTGTTTCTGCAAAGGTCAATAGGAAAGGATCTTGTCTCTAATGCTGCACCACTGAGAAAAATGTCTTGAAACATCACCTAAATCCTCCCCACAATCTCATCTGACCCATCAATTTAACAATATCAATCCCCCCCTCTCAGCGTATTCACACAGCGACTAATTACTGTCATTGGCTTATCTGCCCGGTGATCTGATGATATCGCTCGTTATTTTTAATTTCACCATCTAACGCTTGACTCTGTCCGTCCATTTCCTGTGAGAGTGTATTCTCTCATTGATTGCCAGCGGAACATATTTTACATTTTAATGCAGTATGTGTACGTTCCTCTTCCCCCTTTACTTGACCCCATCTGGCCTAATCAACTGCTACAAAAAGGCCCTGCAGCTACACACACTCAGGCACACACACACACACACCTTGTGTGAATTGATTGGCTGGTCCAGTCACTGGTCGTTAAGAGGCCTCCAATTAAACCAGGCAATTATAAGAGTCTGAATGACTATGGGGGAGGGGAGCACTCTCCCCCTCTCTCCTCTATCTCACTCCCTCTCTCTCCGAGGCCCGATCATGTTCAAGTGATAACAGCGCTGTTGACCTTTGCTACACTGTGAGTACCACACTCAAAGAGCTGACCCGACACACAAAGAGAAGCGCTCTCTCTCTCACACACACACACACACACACACACACACACACACACACACACACACACACACACACACACACACACACACACACACACACACACACACACACACACACACCAACCATCTGGACAGGGACGTGTAAGAATGGTGCTTAGCAGGGGTTAAAAAATAAAGATGTAAAGAAACAATGTAGGAAGAAAGAAGGAAGACTAAAGTAAAGTATTTTACACTCTAGATTGTATTCTCGTCATTTCGCCTTTATTAGACAGTGTACAAACTGGCAGCTGGTATTAACCACCAAGCGCCCCATGCTCGTCAGGTCGTCAGGACTTGCGAGTTATGTTTCGGGAAAGGTTGCAGTTATGGGAAATTATGGAATTAAAAATACTTTTGTTAAGGTTAGGGAAATGTAGTGATAATGACTTAGAAAAAAAAAAAAAAAACGTTATTTGCAGTTACCCTGGCCGAATAGGCTCTCATTATATTCTTTTTGCACATAATACAAGAAAAGGTCAGAGATGATGGCTCAGCAGCAGCGCTGCCATGCACAACCAACTTAATTTAAGCTGCTACTCATGGTAAAGTTTGTGTTTTTTTTTAATGAAAACCGAGAAAGGATTATATTATGGTCAGTAAAATATTATGGCTTCCTAAAATTAATAATTCACAGGCTCTAACACCTAGTTAGTTGCTGTAATTTTTTAGGGTATGCTGTGTTTTGAGCCAGGCGGAAGTACATGTTACTGGAGTCATCATCAATGATTCCTGGCTCTTTAGCTTCTAGTTGTTCAACTTCACCTGCTAGTTGAACTGTTTGCCATTTGCTTCCTGCTATTTACCACGATGCAATGCTAGTTTTATCATCTTGTAAAAAATGTAGTCGACCATTATAGTGTCCTTTTTTTAGCTACTGCAGTTACTGTTGACCCATGATAATGTAATCGATGCTAGTCTTATTTATGCAGTAACCCAAAGTAATGTAACAAACCATGGCTAGATGCTGTTTTTTTTAGCCTGTTAGCCATGGTGTAGTCGTGAACAGCACAGTTACATCCATTATTCAGAGGCAGAGATGGCAATTATGGCTCAGAGCACAACTGACATTAATATTTAATATATAGGGCTAACACAGACCTGAAGAGAGAGAGACAGGAAGTGACAGAGCGAGGGGATGGAGAGGGCGTTGGGATGTAGAGAAGAAGAGTGACGACGAGTAGGGGATACAGAGAGTGTGTGAGAGAGACACAAATGGAGGACAGAGTATAGGATTGTGGGAGTTTGTTTTGACCACCCTCCTGTCATTTAAACAGTTACAATGACAACAGGGCAAGGGTGACATCCGGGGGAATTCCAGTGTGTGTGTGTGTGTGTGTGTGTGTGTGTGTGTGTGTGTGTGTGTGTGTGTACGTACGTGTGTGTGTGCGTGAGAAAGAGTGTGAATGTCTACGACTGAATGTCTGTGTCCGTTTTATTCCCTAAAGACTTGCTATTCTACAGAGCCAAGAATAACAATGCTTGGAAGAGAAAAAAAAAGAAGAATCTCTCCAAAACGCGCGCGCGCGCGCACACACACACACACACACACACACACACACACACACACACACACACACACACACACACACACACACACACACACACACACACACACACAGCATTCTGGTGAGTTGTTGCTGACAGGTGGAGAAATTGCAGTCAGTTAGTGCAGACAAACTGAACAACAGATCAGTGCTTTTGCTGCTCCTGCCTCCTCCGTCTCTTCTCTGTCTCTCTGCTTCCTTTAGATGTCTTATTTCACCTGCCTGCCAAGCGTCTTGGCAGAGCTTTCTGACAGAATGATGATTTTCTCCCTCTATGTGCATGTGTGTGAAACAACTTGCTAATGCTTGTGTACCTATCGTAACCGCCTGATCAGGTACTGGTTGCACACTTCACAAAATAACACCAGTCCCCACGAAAAGGAAGTCTGTTTGCAAACAATGTGTATTAAATATGATTAAAAACATTTGAATATAATTTATAACACTGTAAGTCACTCTCGATAAGAGATATGTTGTAATACTATAACAACCATTTCAGTTAAACATGTTATTCCTTCTAACCATTTCAAATAGCTAATCTAGCTAATATTTAAGAGTTTCCCTTTCTGTCTGTTGATCTGTCAACAACAGAGATCAACTTCCTGTTTCCTGTTTACACTGAGTGCTTGTTATTGTTTAATGTGATGACATCAGATAGCATTGCTGGGTCTGTGCCTGCCATCTGAGTATTCATGCAGTAGGAAAAGCAAGGATATGAAACACTACTACGCCCTCTATTCGGCTGTTATCGCAATAATAATGTGATAATGTATCGCTTCCTGTGGAGGAAATGCTTGTTTTTTTCTTTGCCTTTGTAGTGTCTTGTTCAAGAGCACTTCAGCAGAGATAACACTTGCTGATACAGGGCTTGAACCAAAGTGCAGGAAAAATCCCTACAGTCAGAAGTCCACACTTTAAATCTACAAATAAGAAGTTGGGTCTGTTATAGTTTATGTAACCACTTTAAGAGTTACAGGTCAGAATTGTGATTTAGACTAGTTTTGTAAGCTGACAAGGTGATTTTAAAAGAAAGGACAGAAAGAAGCAAGGAGATGGGGAGGAATCTGAGTAGGAAGATCCATTCATTTTACTTGGAAGGATGACTGGAAATCCACTTTAGGCTTGGTTCAATAATATGTGAGTTTCACTAAGTCTTGCATCACATGGAACCCATACTGACACAGCCAAACGGAAAGCTGAACATCTGCATAACTGCTCCATTGTATGACGTACGGTCTAATAATTGTCTTTCAAGCACATAGGGCTGCAACTAATGCTTATTTTCATCACCGATTTAGCTGCTAATTATTTTCTCAAATAATTGATGAATCGTTTGGTTAATTAAATGTCAGAAAAGAGTAAACACTTTTTTTTCTGAAGTAAATGTCCAAAACGTAAAGATACTTAATTAAAGATATGAAATCGAGAAGGGTGTCAGTGCCACTCAACTATTTCAGCTCTATAAACACATAATTTGTCAAACACACAGCCACTTACAATATGATCCAAGGACAACAAAGCCTCAGAATGAATGTTATATAACAAACTGAGAGGATGCATGTGTGTTTCCACAGCACTGACCACGCTCAGTGTTGTGTATCTGTTTTATTTTTATACCAGAACTTTTACTGTATAGAGTAACTTCCAGAAAACGTGCTGTCCTTTTGCACAAAAATATAAAAAAGCACCTGGGTAGATGTCCACGGTGCACATACTCAGAGCCAAGATGAGCACTGCTCAAAACTAGCAGGAGCGTGAGAAGAGGAGCAGAGAGAATACGAAATCTAGACACAGAAGAAAGTGTGAGTAAGGGAGGGGGGCAAGTGGTCGGGAGTGAAATGTAGTGCAAAAGAAAGAAAAAAGGCAGCGGAGGAGGGAAAGGAGGGAGGAAGGGAGGGAGGCAATGCACGGGAGTTATGCGATGGGAACAAGACTTAAGAGAATTGAGCAGAGCCGAGCGAAGCGGAGTTATTTTACATAATGATGGTTGATATGCACAGAGGTAATTGATAGCTGAGCTGGAGCCCCAAAAAAACACCCAGCTAGCTGTCAATCACGGCTCATCTCCCAGGAGATATGCTAATGATGATGATGATGAGGGCTTAGCTTCATATTGCTATCATTACTATTAATGCTGTCATTGTTGTCATCTCTGCATATTTAAATGACAGAGCAGGCCAGGATGGTGATAGCCTGTGTGATGTCTGAGGGGGCTTGTCCTGTGTGCCAGGGTTGAGGTAAAGTGAGTATTAATAACCTGCACAGTCTACTTGTTCAGCACTGCTCTGGACCTGTACAAGTGTCATTACATCATTGTAACATGTAACGGTGACACTGGTGTCATCAGTCTGTGGCAAGGCAGCTCCCTCTGAGTGACACAGTCTTTATCTATCATGGAGCACAAACTCATCAATACATTGACAGACAAAGTTATGTTTTGACAGGTTCATCAATTATTTGTGTATTAAATTCCAATACACTGATGAAGATGAATTAAAATTAGGAAAAAGATGCACAGGTTTATTTTGCTGTCACATAATGAAAAGTAAGAAAAATAATTACAACCTATTACAAAATGGGGCCTGAATGTTGTAGGTTTGGCCAACGAAGGAAGAAACATGGACGATCAGACAACACCAGATTGTACAAAACCATCGTCCCAAAAACAGATAATATTGCTCTCTCGGTTAAAGTTGAACTCAGAATACAACCTGGAGTTTATTAAAATGTGGCTGATAGTCCAACTGTTTGTGTCTCTGGACTCATCAGATTTATTTTTGTTGATGTTGCTGCGTTCTTGGTCTCAGCAGTTGACTTGGTGAGTACATTCTTATTATCACCAATAAGAGTGATGGTCAAAGTGTGATGAACATGAATTATCCGATAATATTAGCACTGTATTAAGTCTTACGTCTTTGTTTTATGTGTGTTTTTACTTTTGTATCTAATAAAAGATGCTTTTTTAAATTCCATTTAGCAAGACACAATTCGTTTTTGTGTGTTTTTACATTAAACTTCAGTACGCCCTGCAACACAAACAAACCAAATTTTTTTAGAAACTAATAGAAAAAACATTTTTGACATACTGATATTTTAGATGTAAAATAAACCATATAATTCCTTGAGAGGGTTATTTGATTGCAGATGAAGCGTTTACTGACCTTTAATGTTATGCACCTTGTTAAATACTTGAATAACAGTAAAGCTGCTGACTGGAGACACAATGGACGAAATGACCCTGAATAAAATATTAACCAGTGAGACGCTGCTCTGCAGTCTGGGGCCATGACAACATTAAATTACAACATGATTACCTTCAAGACAAATACTGTCAGAGGTCTTACTCATCGCAGGGGGAGAGACGGGGGAGAACACTAAGAAGATGAGGGCAAAGATGAGGGCTTAGACATACTTTGAGGAAAGGAGGAGGTTACTGTGGTGTATATTTTAAAGGCTGAAGGCAAACTGTTGAATTATAGATGAGAGAGATTGATTTGGGGGGGGAGAAAAAAGAGAGACGAGATGGAAGGAGGGACAGAGAAGAGAGGGGGAGGCAACGGGGTGGGGTGTGAGTGAAGGGTGAGCAGCTAAAGGATCGCTAGCTCTAGGCCAAACATGTAGGCACACACACACACACACACACACACACACAACACACACACACACACACACACACACACACACACACCGCGCGCGCGCACACGCACACGCACACGCACGCGCAGCGCGCAGCTTACCGCGCAGCTTACCTCAAATCGATCTCAAGCTCAGGCTTGCTCTCCTTTTTACTTCTCTCTCTCTCACACAGACACACACACACATAGTTTATCACCACTCCAGAACACACACACACACACACACACACACACACACACACACACACACACACACACACACACACACACACACACACACACACACTTTACTCTCCAACTATTGAGGTAATAAGACAACGATACCAGTGACCTGCAGTGCAGCAGAGAAACTAAACTAGTCTGACTTTCTGTGTGTGCGTGTGTTCCTTTGTCATTGGTCCTAAAAATAATTAATGTGGGTGTGTGTGCATGTGGGTGTAGGTGTGTGTGTGTGTGTGTGTGTGTGTGTGTGTGTGTGGGGGGGGGGGGGGGGGGGGGGGGGGGGGGATGAATGAAGGAAGTGATATTGACAGGAACCTCTTCCTCCTCTCTACTCCTGTCTCCTCCTCTCTCCATCAGTCACTCACTCAAACACACACACACACACACACACACACACACACACAGCAAAGGGACTTTCTCAGTTGTAATGTTGCTGATTGAGAAAATCTTTCTTTTTCTTCCGGTTCCACTCCTTCAACAAAACACCATTCACCCACTGACTGATGACAGCTGCTCAACCAGCAGTGAATGTTTCTTTTAACCATGACCGCAATCGTCCCTAACTTTAGCTCAGTAGTTGTAGTTGCCTAAACCAAACTTCAGAGGTAGCAGAAGGTCATAAGGGTTGTATTGGAATGCAAAGACTTGTTAGTGTGTTATACAAGGGTGTGCTTCTGGTTACACTCGTGTGCATTGGTGTGTGTATTCATAAAAAGGTGAATTTTGCTGAAACACATGCCTAAATAAAAATGTGATAACAAAAAAACACATACTGTATACGATGCATTGTAGATTTAAGATATTGTATGTACGTGTATCTAAGTGTCAGTGTGTGCATTCATCTGCAGTTGCATACATTTGCGTGCATGTGTGCGTTACACTTGGGGACTATGTGTGTACTCCATTCAGATATCCATGGCTCCACAATAAGGCTGAGTAAAATGCCACGTCGGGTTAGTAAATCTAGCAACTCACAAAAGTAGCTAAAGAGTGACCCTTCTTATATATTACATCGTTATTCACTGTATAACACTTTGGTCAACTTATTTTTTTTTTAAATGTGCACAGGAAGAAACAGAGACGAAAAAGAGAAGGCAAGGGAGCCGTACAGGCTAGAGGATTGAACTCCCGCTACCTTTGCCAAACAAATTAAACGCTGTCCAGGTTCCTCACCTGAGCGTGCACACATGCACACACACGGCACACAAACTGCCCGTGTGGCGCGCATATGGCTCACCCGGTCCAAATAAGGAATTATGCATACATTAACATAACTAATGTACGAACCACTCCATTTAATATGCTAATTCACTGAAATATTACTGAGCGCCGTCTGTTGTAAATGAATAAATTTGAATTGCAATTAGAATAATCCTTTATAATTAATGAAAACTGTCAATTTTGGTTCAGAAGTAATTTGATTAACGGGTTGATGGGGCACCAATTAAGTGGAGGATGAGGAGGAGGACAGAGGAGGAGGAGGAAGAGAAGAGAAGAAAGATGACAAGCTCTTCAGATAATCTCTTCCTTTTCACGTGTAATGAGAGATTAAGCTAAAATATTGTAATGGCCCTTTAAAGACACATAGTGTAAAAGAGACAACACACTTCTCTTACCTTTGTGGATATCACAGCAGCATCAGGACGAGCAGGAGGAAGCATAAAAAAGAAAAGAGGGATGATTAGACAGAGGACGTAAAACCATATTACTAATGATAAATGTCCAATGAATAACAATAACTGTAAACATTATGCAACACTGCTGATACACCTACTTTCTGATTAAAAAAAAAACAACAACATATTTTTGCATCACTTTGTTTGTATTTTTTGCTCGGAGTGTTATTTCTGCAGCAGCTAAAGTAATGGTGTCACTGGCTTTCTAATTCACAAGCACCTCCTACCACTAATTAACCACATCCATGTTGCTGTTATTAGCTAATTACAAGACTGGACACATGCCCGGCTAATTAAAGCTATTCAATTTGTGTGTCAGTGTGTGTCTATGTGTGTGTTCATGTGCAGAGGGTGTGTATTAAGGTATTTCAGGAGTTAATGTTTTAATGACACAATATAACCTGCATTGCAACAGACCATGTGACGCACCCCCCACTCTCCCAGTACAAAAACACCACGCTCCCTCTATTCCTAAATCAATAGCACAAGGTCATTATGTGCAGCTGAATCATATGTTTCACTAAAGTTGCTGCGTGTTAATAATATTTCAACAGAGTTGCAGGAAAAAGCTTCTAATTTAGCTCGTTTAGTCAACAGTGTCATCCATCATGGTACAAACACAAAAGACCCCCCTGACTCGCTCCCTGTTTTCCTTTTGCTTTTCTCCCCTCATCGTCGCTTTTTCCTCATCTCATTTTCTCCTCTCACCAGCTCCTCCTCCCCTATTATTTTATTAATTTTCTCTCCCCTCCTGTTCCCCTCTTTTGCTCTCTCCTCCTCTATGCTCTTCCTGTCATAGTCATCCCTCTCAGCTACCTATTACTTTCTTCTTTTCTTCCCTCTCATTAGAAGAGCAGCTTTCTCTTCATTTACGCTCTCTAATTCTCTCTTTATACATCTGAATATTCATGGTCTTGTTTTGATTTGAATATTCAAGAACCAATTAACATGCTGGTTATGAATAATTAATGCTTATTATTTTCTCCCTTTTATATTTTTTAATAATTCAAATCTATAAATCTGAAAACAAAATGGCCCACATTTCTCCCTCTAACTTTCAATTCAAGTGTATGTGGTGGTGTTTGTTGTGTGTGTGTGTGTGTGTGTGTGTGTGTGTGTGTGTGTGTGTGTGTGTGTGTGTGTGTGTGTGTGTGTGTGTGTGTGTGTGTGTGTGTGTGTGTGTGTGCCATGCTGACAGATTATTTAATAACAGTACAGGAACTCTCTCTTTAATCTAACAGTCTATCGTCCTGCCACCCAACCAACGTGTGCATGTGTGCATGTGTGCGTGTGTGTGTGTGTGTGTGTGTGTGTGTGTGTGTGTGTGTGTGTGTGTGTGTGTGTGTGTGCAAACTCATGAATAAATGAACTTGTTAAAGAGAGATGAAGGAGAGAAAGGAGACAGGTTCTGCTGTTCTGTTCAAAACTACCTGCTCTGGCACACCGCTTAGCATGACGGTACACACACACACACACACACACACACACACACACACACACACACACACAAACATGGTCACATACATACCACGGAACGAATGAATCAGTGGGCTGCATCACCAAAGAGAGAGAGAGAGAGAGAGAGAGAGAGAGAGAGAGAGAGAGAGAGAGAGAGAGAGAGAGAGAGAGAGAGATGCTACCTTGTCCCCCTTCAGTCTTATGAATACAGATGCCGTCACAACAGGCATCATTCCTTTTAATCAGTGTCGAAGCTGTGATCAAAGAAATACTACCTTCACAAAAAAGTGACAGCAAGCGACTGAGTACAATGGGAGACTCCTCTCTCTCTCTCTCTGTGTGTGTGTGTGTGTGTGTGTGTGTGTGTGTGTGTGTGTGTGTGTGTGTGTGTGTGTGTGTGAGAGAGAGAGAGAGAGAGAGAGACTGACAGCAACGTTGACTAGTACCTGAACGACAGCAAAGCCATCATGTCTACATACTGTCACATAAGTGAGGTCTTGCAATACAATCAGACTTACATCTCCTTTCCTCACACACACACACGTCGCTGACAACTGTCAAGCACTCACCTCCAGACTGGGGTGTAGGTAATTAACCAGACAAAACAACTCACAACACCTCACAGATCAAGAACACAGAAGAAGAAGTACAAGGAAGGCGCACGACAAAAAGACAAAAACAGTAACGAGAAGAAAAAAGAGACACTGACTACAAAACAAGCTAGAACTCCTAAACAAGGAGCTCCACAGTACAGAGGACGAGCAAATGATGAAAATAGAAACACATCTGCACTCCTCCACTTATCTCTCCTCTTCTCACTTTGTGTTAATTTGTCTGTACATTTAAAGTAACAGTCAACTTTTTTGCAAGAACGGCGCCTTTAAAAGTGCTACATCATCGGCTACAGATTTATATTCTAATTTTAAATAATACTCAGATTATCTACCACTGTTAATATGATTGGCCGCTCTCATGCTGTATGCAGAATTAGATTTATAACAAATCACTTTCAAAGTCTTACAGCGGAGGAAGAAAGAGTGGTTCATGCACAATTATAGCTAAAATGTCCACAGTTTCCCTTGGTGGCAAAAGTGGAAAAGGATAGCGAGATCACTCCCAACATACTGTATTTATCCAAAGACTAAAGAGAACATTTGAATGAATGAAGAGGTAGAAATGTCCCGTTTGGTACTAATTGTGAGACATATAGCAAAATAAAAGAGAGAAGAAAGTCACTTGGTCCATGGCGGGTGGTATTTGTTTACACTAATAGGATATTGCACGTTACTTTTATGAACAGGTTTTAAATGAATCGATAAAATACATTCACAGCTTCCCTCCAGTGCAACGCATACAAGCGTTTCCTGATCCGTTGCCCCTATCACAACATCCCTTAAATCACAAACACAACATGTTGAGGTTTATGGAAAGATTATGGCTTGGGCTATAGGAAGTACTTAGTGAAAGTTAGAAAAACATTGTGGTTTGGGTTAGAATCACCACTTTGTTGGGTTAGGGAAGCTTCGTTCTCATGGTTGCAACAATAACCACATGATTAAGGCTCGGGAAGGACTGTGGTCGTGGAGGAGAAACCAACACTGAGGAGACCTGAACAGTGACTGTATTGATGTATTGATGCCCAACCTTTGTCACTTGAACATAAACAAATGAAGCGGCCGATGCGGTCATTTCTCTTGGGAGGACGGTCACCGTTTTGTAAATGGTGATGTTTGTTTACACAAAGTAAAGACATGTTTAAGAATACCGTACATTAATGTTCCATGTTTCCAAAATGTGCCTCTAATACAAAGTAAATTATGTCCAAATATCAATGTAATGCGTACGAACGGATCGTGCTGTAGTACCGCAGGACCCAACCTCCAGTAATGTGATCACAACAGACTCTGTATTGCTGCATGTGTCATTCAGAGTGAACACAGTTCAGTCTTGGTAATCCTGTTTGGTAAATGATCAATGACAGAACCATTCAGTTGATTTATTTCTTCAAATAAAGCAGCTAGTTAGTAATCGTCCTTTTTTACAGCACACATGACGTCATGAAGGAAAAACATCGGTGTTACTAATAACATAACAACAATGGCTCTGTGTTAGTGTGAGAGTGAGAGTGAGCCAACATGAACAATACCAGGACCCTGAAACTGAAGCAGCAAAATATAATTCAGTCTTCATTCACTTTACATTTACATCTGGGATATACTTACTGTGACATTATGTCTAAATATTACTATTTAATAAAATGCGGGTTGCTGAAAAGATTTGTTTGAGTGTTTCTCTTTCTTTCTCCAATTAAACAAATTAAAGAAAGAAAACAATTAATAATTTAAAAACACATGACCCAATTTAATTAGTGCCTTTGTTCAATTAACAGTTCCCCTCCTTTGTTCTCTGTCTGGATATTATCATGATAACAAATATCATGTGTGAGTGTGCATGTGTGTGTTAAAGAGTGTGCATGTGTCTGAATCCCCGACTATTGCCAGTGCGACTTCCTGTTATGCCAACTATCTCAGTGCAGAAGAATTGCAGAGCGTAAAGCACTAATTAGCACCCACTCAGACAAACCAAGATTGTACAGGCAGTGTGCATACAGTTTTTTTTGTCCTTTTCTGTTTAATCTCCCTGTTGTTTCCTATTTGTTCAGCTCATTATGTGATCAAAGCCATTAACATGTTTATGGAGCAGCTCTTTCATGTTGCAATAAAACACACTGAAGCAACTCATACAGAGTCATAAGGATATGAAATATGAATGCCGAGGCTAGAAAGACGAGGATAAAGTGTGAGTGTATGTGTGTGCATGTGCGTGTGCGTGTGTGTGTGTGTGTGTATGTGTATAAAGTACAATTCATTCTTATGAAACTCTAAGCTAAAAAATAGGATGTGGAGGACAGGGGGCATTTGAGTCTTTGAGCTTTTCCTGCACACACACACACACACACACACACACACACACACACACACACACACACACACACACACACACACACACACACACACACACACACACACATGTACGCACACATGCACATATGGAAATACATAAACAGAGGCAGTAACTGTTCAATAATTCAGCATACACAAACACACACTGGAGGCAAGGTGAGGGTAAAAGCACAGCTAAGCTAACAACCATGCCGAGTGGCCCGCAGAGTCAACAACCAATCAGAATGGAGCAGGGTGGCCAGAGAGAGAAGCGTGACCCCTGGTGACCCCAAACTCTAATGATTTATAAACATGACTGAGAAGTGTGTAAGTGCGTGTGTGCATGTGTATGTGTGTGTCCCAGAAACCCTGAAGCTATTTAAATGTGGAGATGAATTCTTATTTATTCACACAGAAAAAAAGTGAATGTGAAGACCCCAAGGGTAAGAGTTCAAAACAATACAGAGAGAGAGAGGGAGAGAGAGAGACGGATGTAGAAAGAGAAAAACAAAGATTAGAAATGAAGGATTGAAAATGAGAAAAGAGCGAGAAAGATGGAAAAAGGGATGGAAGTGTAAGAAAGAAGTAAGTTTAAAGAGGTAAAACTGCACTCAGATCACGTAGGGAGAGGAGGTTAGAGGGGCATAAAAGACCCTCTTTTACGATCCGGGAGGCAGGCACACACACACACACACACACACACACACACACACACACACACACACACACACAAATATATATTCCTTTCCCCTGCCCCCACATTTGTGTGTGTGTGTGTGTGTGTGTGGGTGTGTGTGTGTGTGTGTGTGTGTGTGTGTGTGTGTGTGTGTGTGTGTGTGTGTTCATGCAATATTAAATAGGCAGTATGTGTGGGTATAAAGTGTGGTGGGGCCGGGATGCAGTGAATTATATATCACTATTGATTTGCACACAGACACACACAAACATACGTGCACAAACACACACACTTTATTAGATTAAAGCTCACAGCAAAGACACAGACAATGGCAGAGTCTAATAGCAGATGGAGGGGGAAAGAAAGGCAGTGAGAAACACACACCACACACACACACACACACACCACACACACACACACACACACACACACACACACACACACACACACACACACACACCAAGTAGAAATGTAACAAAGGTACAGTTGAGAGCTGCTTTTCACTACAAGCACAGTCACAATCTTTAGCCAAATGTGTGTGAACTCTGAAGGACCAGTTGTTTATGTGGATATTCATTTCCACCAATGAACACAGAGAGAATGATCACGCTACTCTGTTACAGTACAAAACCTTTTAGTCTTTTGTAACTCACTGTTTTGGTTTTACAGCATGCACATTTACTGTTCAGTCAGTGCCCTCATCAACACCATTTCCAGCTCAGCAGGCGGCTGTTTTCAACCAAAAAAAGATCTGATGAACCCACTGAAAGCTTTTACAGAGGTGCACAGCACCAGCACGCAGGTTTAAGTTAGCGACTAACTGGTTAAATTATAAAGCTAACAGCTGGATGGAGACCAAACCAGAGCTAAAAGCAGAGGGATCATTGAATGTACATTCATCAGGTGGCGGAAAGACACCAATTAAAACAGAAGCTATTATTTGTTCATATGTCCAATATAACTTTCAGCCCTCTAGTTGCCAAAAGTCTATTCACACACTTTAAAGAATCAGAGTTGCATGTTTCTTTTGATTGGTTGTAAACCCTCAGCGGAAGAAAAAGAAACAGCCACGGCTTTGTAATAAAATATGCAAAAACATCTGGCAACTGCTTTTGTTTGCACCATGTTTTTCCTTATGGTATCTTCTGTGATAGATAGTTTTAGTAATTGTTCATTTTCATTTTTGCATTGCACTCCCCAGAGATAGTTAGTGAAGACAGTAACGGGATAAACATCTAATTTTCTTGAACTCCTTGTTGATGAAGTTGCTGCAGCTCTCTTTACTTTTAAAGCAGTTGTGGTTAGTGCTCTAGACATTTTGTTATATATATATATTTATTCCTGATGATAATATGAAAACAAAACTGTATGACGGAGAAATACTTATATAAGTTATAGTTGGTCTGAAGGTGGTGTGGAAATGTGTGTACATTGTGACCTGATTTTTACAGTGAAATCTCCATTGGTGATGTAATGGAGGTATTTGAGGCGTCACACTTGACTGGAGATTCAACAAACAACCGCTACAAAAGAAACATGAAAGAGAATATATCTAAAAAGTATGCAATTACATGTGATGTGTGACCGGCTAACAAAAAAACACAATTTAACAATGAGGTTTATTGAGGTGCGGTTGAAGTCCAACAGCCCTCCACAGCTCCACATCTGCACCATGCTTTCTAGGCCGTGCCCACTTTTGAGCGATCGAAACAATTTGATTAAATTCCTCTTAAAATCATTTCCTTCCACATTGCCATAGTATGTTCTCATAGATGTGGAATAGACTGAGTAAGCATCCAGGGATGGAGTCAGGTTATATGCTCATGCTCCTCCACTTTCCCTCTTCCATGCACCACGCCTACCCCTCTGTGCTCCCACTATCTAGCATTTTAATGCATCTATAGTCATGCTAATGGTTCCTCAGAATTCAAAATAATTTCTTCTTTGTCCCGCTCTGCCACTCAGCACTGATAGAGGAGTGGTATCTCTCTCTCTCTTCCTCCATCCCTCCCTACACGCTGACGGGATGTGATTCGACAGAGACCTGCCAGTCTTTCCGTCTGTCTTTCTATCACGCTTATTCTGTGTGTCAGATTAAGGGAGGTAAGGTGTCAAGAGTGCTGACAGGGCATGTAGAGAGGAGTGGAGAAGAGAGGAGGGAGAGGGGAGGAGAGGAGCATGCGTTTTACATCATGAGTGGTCCCATCCTTTCTATTCATGCTGGTTGACCTTTCCATCAGTAGGTAATAGAGAGGAGAATGTCCTTTACTATAAAGGCTGGATGTTAAGTCACGCTCCTCTCTGCCCCAAAGAGAGAGGAGAGCACCTGATGTCACCCCACCACAGTCAGGGTGAGAGGGGGAGGCTGGGGAGGAAGCACTGTGTGTGTGTGTGTGTGTGTGTGTGTGTGTGTGTGTGTGTGTGTGTGTGTGTGTGTGTGTGTGTGTGTGTGTGTGTGTGTGTGTGAGAGAGAGAGAGAGAGAGATGGTGTTTGGGATGAGGAGCATAGGGGCATATGGTGGACGGATATTACGGAGGGGGGTAGCAATACTGGTGGAAGTGTATGGGTGTGTGTGTGTGTGTGTGTGTGTGTGTGTGTGTGTGTGTGAGGGGTGGGATGGGAGGGGAACAATATTGGTCTGTCAGTGCAGGTCATTGTAGAGAAAACATAAAACATAATCATCCATTAAAATGCAGCTTCACACCCTCCATCATGTCCACGATGGCGCTGCTGCATTAAATGTTGTGTGTGCGAGGGTGTGTGTATACACACACACACACACACACACCACACACACACACGCACACACACACACACACAAGCATCACTCAGCTTTGATAGATCTAGGTCTAAAAAGCCTAGAGATATGTGTTTCTGGAGGTTTGAGGGAGTCATATATAGTATATATATATATATATATATATATATATATATATATACACACACATGTGTGTGTATCTATTAATATAGTTATGATATATATATATATATATATATATATATATATATATATATATATATATATATATATATATATATTTTAATATGATGTCAATTATGATCAGTTAACAAGCAAACATAAGGCCTAGTGTCTATCATTAAGTCAAATTATCCAGTTTTAAACACAAATATACCTTTAATTTATTGTCAATATTGTAAAACAAAAATCTAGTACTCTTGTATTTGCATCATGGAGCTGTGTCGTCCCTTACGGGGAGGCTACAGTGAATTACTCTGGGTTAATGCTGCTCATTGTCCCTGGAGAAGAGAGTGATGAGAGTTATATTCATCTGCCAAGACATTGAGAATCTAAGTGACATCGTCGGTTTGGCACAACATTTGTTTAATGCCAAGTCTGTATTTCAAACTTACAGGCTTAACTGGTGTCACAAGAATGCACCAGCATACAAAGCGTACCCCCACACACACACAAACATGTGCACGCAAGTCTTGCAGTGACACCATCGTGCACTGCAAATCCCCACTGATTGAGGGTAAGCGGGCTTCAGACAGCTCTGTGTATAACCAGCTCCAGACCAGCAGATCAGAATGGCTGGCAGCGAGCTTACATGTTTGTCATCTAAAAAGTATTCACCCTCCACTTAGCCAAGAACACAACCCAAACAATAGACAGCCCGTTAACAATGTACCATTATCCAGAGCATGATGGGAGGAGGGGTGTGTGTGTGTGTGTGGAGGGAGAGAGCAAGAAAAAGAGCGACGGAGCAAGCAGCAAAAGAGAGAGAATAAAGGCAGAGAGATGAGAGGGAGAATTGCAGCGAGACCAAACTGTTATTTAAACCAGGCGGCCACGAAAACATCACAATAAATAACTCGGCTGTTTAGTCTCCACCTCAGACGCTGGGGGAGCGACAGAGCGCAACACGCGCCGGAGAGGAAGGGAGGTGAGAGAGGGGAGAATTAAAGGGATTGGGGAGGGATGCAAAAAAGAGATAAAACACATTACAAGATCTCTCTGTGTTGTCAGACTCAAAGGAGTAACCAGGATCGTCTCTCCTCTTGACTGATGAAAGGAGCAGCTTCACAGTCAAGTACCAGGAAGCATGCCTGCTTACAAACACACACACATACACACACACACACACACACACACACACACACACACACACACACACACATATGTGTATGCACACACACATACACTCTTAGCCTTTAGAAAACAACCATACATAGATTTAGCTCTCAGTCACATGACAACAAATATTTTATTCAGTTGATTAGCATCAATGTGCCGATGCAAGTTCAACTCCAAACCATACCTTTCTTTTTCTGCAACAAATGCACACACAGTCGCATCTGAACACAAACACAAAGCTAGACACACACACACAGAAGCCCTTTCCTCGTCCTCAGCAGAAAGAATGGCACAGCGAGGGCACCTTTGACTGCACAGAGCGCCGACTCGCTAGCCAAGGCCGTTGATGAGAGGAAAATAGTGCTAATGCAGCAAGGAAGCTGTTCTTTCCCAATTAAGCCAATAAAACACATGCTCCCCTCCTTCCTGTAACTGCCTAATAAGCCATAAACACAGCTGAACATTTATAATTCTGGCTAGTCTATAAAAAAAGCACTTCCCATGTGTGCAGGGGTGAGGGGTGAGGTGTACGAAGAGGGTGAAAGCGCTGGCGAGCGCAGCGGCAGCCCCAGCGAGCCACGGAGAGAAATCGCTTTTTCTACTAAAAGAAATATTTAGTACTTCGCTGAATTAATGTGAGGGAGGAGGCGGGTGAGAAAGAGAGATGGAGGGAGGAGGAGCGAGGATAAGGAGGGCTCTGAGATGTCTGGATAGACCATAGAAATGCTTCAGAATCTGCCTTTCCTCCTCCTCCTCCTCCTCCTCCTCCTCCTCCTCCTTCCTCCTTCATCCTTCAGTGTTCAGGAGAAGCTGAGGATGCTGAACTCCCTCTAGAGATGAGATAAAGACCGTTTCTCACACACACCTATGACCACCCATACACCGCAAGCATGCATACATACATAGACTGTATATGTATACCTGTTCACATTTCTGGAAGAATTACAGTATGGAAATGGATGGAGGAGCAGCGATAAGGATAGGCCAGAGCAAAAATTAGGAGGAGAGGGCTGGAGGAAGAGGGAGAGAGAAACAGAGGGGTGAGAAAGGAGAGGAGGGAGAGCTGTGAGACAAATGAAGGAGGAGAGGAGAAGGTAAGAGATAATAGGAACAGTGGGAGATAGAAGCTGAAAATGGTTGGGATGAGTAGATGATGAAGGGTTAGGAGGAGGAACAGTGATATAGGCAAGGGATGGAGTGGGAGGGAGTAAGAGGAAAGGAAAGGGGTGAGAGAGAAGAAGGAGAAACCCGGTCCAGTTCAGCTGACTGAGTTTGCAGCATGTTTGTGGCTTCCTCGCTTGCTGGCTCGGCCTTTCTCCTCCTGGGCGAGAGGAGTCATAAACACAGTGTGGGATCGCCGTAAAACAGTTCCTAAAAAACACATTTTCAGTTTACTGACTAAATACAGGAGCTTTGAGCCAGAGGGGGAGAGAAACTTGGAGGGATGGAGATAAAGACGCAATAAAGTAGACAATTTGGCAGATTCTGTACATTAATTATCTGCCTCAGTTAAGTGAATATATACCACTCAGGTCAAAAGGCTTTTATAATGCCTGCATCAAGTCTTCCTTTTGTTACTGAAAATATGTTGCATAATCCATCCATCCCTTATCCGTAAACCCTTATCCTATTCAGGGTCATGGAGGGCTGGAGACCCAGGCCTCACACACACAGAGAAAGACAACCGTTCATTCATCAACACCTGCGGGCCATTTTAGAGTAATACATTACCGTAACCTGCATGTCTTTGGACTGTGTGAGCTGGAGAACCCGGGAAAAAACAACACTGATTCATTCCTGATAATGGACACCTCTTTGGGCATTATCCCATACTTATATACCGGTTTATTCTATTTTCTCGCAAATAACATTTGTTTTATTGAAATTTCTACGATTTTCTATGTATTGAGACGTGTCGGTCCATCTGTCTAAAACTTGGTTTCTCAAATACCAGTGACCTGATTTAGATCTTGATGATGCATCTTTCCATATATTTATATATCATATAAAAAAAACCTCTACTATTGTTATTCTTCTTATCGTAGCTTTACATGTTGCCATCACATCATACGCACTATGTTTCCTAGCATGCTCTATCGTAATGCACGGTGCATGTTTCTGTTCTGTGTTGTGTCCCAACGCTGTTTGCTGCTGCAGTGTCAGAGTTTGTCTGTGGGCATCATTCAAATGTTATTTGATCTCAGAAAGAGCGATTACAACCTTTTCTGTTCAGAATATGAAGCGCTTCGGTGAAATGTACAAGGAATCTGCTTCTTGTGCAGAAGTGTGTATCCTCACTGTGGGTAAACTATGCACACAAGATACACAAGTAAACACCAAGAATACTGTACTTGAACACACACACACACGGGTGGTACTGTATGTGATGGAATGCAGAGCTGTGTGTGTGTGTGTCTTTCTTTCCTGCTATTGTCAGGCGGAGATTGATATCCCCTCTCTTTACTGACGGACGATTATCAAAGCTTCCTGAACTAATTATAAAAAGCAGCAACAGTAAACCCTGTCTGTCTCTCTGTCTGTACTGTACTTACCTGTTTAATAAATCCTCATATATCTGTGGTTTTGTTCATTTCTTATAAGAAGTTGATTCAAATCTGGCTCTGCAAGTTCACAGTGGACACAACTCACAATGACGTCTTATGTCAAACGGATGAAATATAAAACTGTTTTAAAATGTAAATTAATTGCAAGATAAAATACAGAACCGTTTGGCCATGCCTCGGTCTCTTTACACAAAAGAAAAGAAACAGAAAAGATTGAGAGCAGAGAAGAGACAGGGAGAGAAAGGTGAAAGGTCAGACAGTGAAAATGTACTAACATCAATCTGAATTTAACTCCTATTGTCTGAGTGTCTTGAAGTCCGGAAGTAGCATGTTGCATTTACACATACAGAGCATACACAGACATAAAAGGTGCAAGTGTAGGATATAAATCAACTCTGCAAGCACATTAACCACGTCGTCTCTGGACATGTTTGTTTGTGTGTGTGTGTGTGTGTGTGTGTGTGTGTGTGTGTGTGTGTGTGTGTGTGTGTGTGTGTGTGTGTGTAATGAAACAGTACTCATGGACTGTGTTCTGCACAGGTAGTGGCAGCAATCCACTTCCTGTTCGGATGGAAATCTCATCTGCGGGGCGAGCTGCCCAGGGTGTTACCACACACAAACACACGCAAACGCACACAAGCCGGAGGGCAAATATATAAGAATTAAAAAAAACACACACACACAGTGCAGACCACCACCCAGTCTATTTCAGTTTGTCATGTATTGTCACCTGAGCTTACAGTAAATGCAAACTCTTTGTTCTTAGCCCAGCTCTGCTTAGAGGGCTTTGTCTTTGTGTGTGTGTGTGTGTGTGTGTGTGTGTGTGTGTGTGTGTGTGTGTGAGTGTGTGTGTGTGTGAGTGTGTGTGTGTGTGAGAGAGAGAGAGAGAGAGAGAGAGAGAGAGAGAGAGAGAGAGAGAGAGAGAGAGAGAGCAAATAACACAAGAACAACAGTCCTATTAATAAATGTGTTTCTTATTCTGTGGTATCAAGTGAAAGCCCTCTGTGTTTTAAGCCTAAACTAGGACAGTGTGTCATGTGCTGCCTTTCCACTGTATGGCATTTGGTTTTCCATTAGCAAAGAATTGTAGATAGTACCTGCTACTGTTGGTTGGTTAAAACACTTACTCAACCCAGATTAAGATGACAGTCCACAAGACTCTGCGTACAGGTGAAGCGGTGCAGACGTTGCTCTGTTTGGTTGGCGATGGAAGGATTCAGTGATGCGTCACTATGACGATCGGCTACGAATCCCGCCTCCACTGAGGGAGCACTATCCACGGTGCAAAACGAGACCAAAACGAAAGGACCTGGTACCAAAAGTGTGTTTAGTCCAGTTGAGTCTAGCTGCATGTGGAAATGAGGCAATGCAGTTACCACATCACTTATTATCCCTCTGTGCCATAAGTATCATGGTTTTCAGACTTATTTAGGCTTAATTCTGACATGGATCTTGACTCTTTTTTTTTTTGCAGTATTCCTATCAATTATCAGCTTTTACTCATGAACTTTGCTGTTGCAATTGGGAAAGAGAGCAACCACTGTGGAGTCATGCATGGTAATTAACACCAATGATCAAGATGGAAAGTTTAGGGAGTTTTCCTGTGACACCTATGAAACGCCTAATTAAAAACACAGAGAAATTGCGAGAGGAAAAAAGCCAGCTGTGTCTTGTTTCCAAGATCAAACGAGTATCATGAGATAATAACAACATGAAGTAATGTTTCTGGGCCACAATGTTGAAAAAGACTATTAATACTGTGGTAATGTCTTAATATATTTGTAATAATAGTAATAATAACTGTGTCCTGTCGTGCTTTTTAAGTTAAGTTTATACTGACTAATTTTAGCAGAATACAAACGGTTGGTAAATTAACAGATACTCCACATGAACAATAATTAGCATTAAATAACAGAAATAATTGAAAATCACATCATCTCTCTAACCATTTATGTGAGGCAAACACACTGATTTAACTGGTAAATAAAGTCACAACACTGCTGAGATTTAACCTTAACCCTGAAGTGCGTTGCGTAACAGCAGCAAACTTGACAGATAACACACGGGCTGTTAGCACCCCCCCACCCCATTCACCACTGTTTGACTAGACAGCAGTACCCAAACACAGGGACTCCTCACTACACTGACTTTACAAGGACTAATTACCGGCTGGCACTGAGTGCAGACAGATGGGAGAGAGAGAGAGAGCGAGATAGAGAGAGAGAGGTGGAGAAGGAGCACACAGGGAGGAAAATGAAAAGATATATATCGGCGTTCAAGTGTATGTGTGTGTGTGCTAGTTTGTGTACATGAGCTAATTTGCGTCAATAATTGCCATCCAGCCTGCAGCAGACAGAAGAACTGCCTGAGCATTACAAGCCGATGTCTGACGCCAGCTTCATTCCTCTGCTGATTCTCACAACAGGCAACATTTTAATATCAGAAAATGTTGCCCCCTTTGTTGTTTGTTGCATTTTGACTGATACATTGGGCACAAATGCTTGGGGGTAAATAAAGGAGCATGAGAAGCTGTCAACAAGTCCTCTGGCCTCAATGACAAGGGATTTCATTTTACAGCTAGCTCACAAGTGAATTGTTTTAGTTCAGTCTCACCACTTTCCTCAGCAGAAGAAGGCAACTGTTCAAACTCAAGGCAGCAGACAAACAAAGTTAGTGACTAGTGAACATGGTGGAGCATTTAGCAGCTGAATATTTCTCTCCGTGGTTGATGGAAACCAAACAGAACTAAAGGAGAGTGAATATTGGCTATATTATACTTTTTTCATGTGTCTTGGCAAGTGTTCGACACGACAACTTTTTAAGACAATAACATGTCACTGACTATATTGACAGGCACACTAATATTACACTATTATTCCAAATATGACAATATTTTGAATTTGACACAGGTCTTGTTAACTAAATACTTTTTGAATATCCTAAATTAGGCCTTCTTTCAAATGTAGCATTTTCTGATAAAGACATGTGGGATATGATTTAGGTGTAACGAGTATCCTTTGGATCTTAATCGGGCTTCTTGCAGTTTGTCACACAGCCTCCTGCCTTTAAGGTCATCTCTGTGCTGCCTTGCAACCAGTTGGGGAACTCGTTTGGGAACAAACATTTCAGGGATGGAGCAAAATCATCACTTTAACAGTTGCACATGTGCTTTTCAGTCAAGTTAAAATGTCTGTATGAGCTTGTGGCTGTAAAAACGTTGACCTTTCCTAGATATAAAAAAAAGTCTTTCCTAAATTGGAAAGAATTAAGTTATTTTAAGGTTCTATTTTTAAGCTCTGGTGCTCTCCTTTAGTCGAAATATCTCAAAATATTTTTTTTCAGTCCTCTCCATGGCATCAACTTCCACCCCATCGCTCTCCTTCCCCACCAGTCTTTATACAAGCCTTCTTTTCCAACCTGCCTCCCCCACCCCACCCCCCCTAGTTATTCCTCCCCCCTGCTTACTCTCCCCTTGCACTACTCTCGTTAGCCGGGTATAAATCTCCAGAAGTAACCCAGTAAATTAACCCATTAGCATCTCAGATATGCGGGTGGCACCTAAATTACGACAGTGCAGAATAGTGATGCATGTAGCCCCGGCTGGAGAATTTACAACATCTCGTTACATATTCAACCAGCATAAATCAAGCGCTCCCAGATGACATGTGGCCTTATGGGTAGGCACGGGCCGAGGTGTAGGGAACGGTCTCAGAGATGCGAGTTAGTTAATCATGTGGAAATAAGAAGCATAACCTAGATTTACACAAACATAAGGATATAAGAGGAAACACACATATGCAGGTACCTGCAGTTCTATACCTGAATACACACCGACATGTTCACCCACAATAAACAGGGAAGCTCACTCTTCCATACGTATAATCAAGAGTACACACACACACAAACACTGTCATAAACTATAAGCAAGCACAAACACAATAAAGTCATCACAAAGTGAACAACAATGAAACATTGAATCTAACCCCAGATGTTTTGTTTTAGGCTCGTCCCCCACCTTCCCTCTCTTCCTCTAGCATCTCCAAACACACACACACACACACACACACACACACACACACACACACACACACACACACACACACACGCACACACAGGCCTAAATGAGTGTTTCCGTGTGTTGATGGTTAAGACAAAGAGCACAAGCAGCCATCACTGTGTGTGTGTGTGTGTGTGTGTACGTGTGCGTGTGCGTGTCAAGGCTGGTACGCCTGGTGTTATCTCAGCGCATGGTTCTTGCAGCAGCGCAGGGCGTCTAGTCGTCACAGCGGCAGTGGCGACAGCGAGTGAGTGATAACTGTTGTAAAAGTGTAGTAAACAGTCTGAGTGATGGCGGCTGTCGGCGGGGCCAATTGAGCGTGTGACATCAGCCATGACACATCAGCGGAGAAGCACAACGGTAATGACAGCATCGCCACGCAGCCCTCTCAGGCTATCTGTTACTGCTTAACAGCCGCCACACGCACGTATATACAAAATGAACATAGAGTCACTGAAGGGGATATGTCTGACTTTCAGTGGCAGAGAGAGGCTGCAATTGATCCAAAACTCTCCTAAATCATGAAAGGAAATTTCTCTCTCTCTCTCTCTCTGTCTCTCTCTCTCTCTGGCTGTGTGTACGTGTGCATCTATCTCTGTGAGAACAAATTTGAGTTTTTGATCTTGTGAGACATTTTTGGAAAATGAGGCCAATCGAGCTGGTCCTCACCTTTTGACAGACATTCAAAGACCTGTTTAAAGGTTCAGACTTGGTTTTTAAGTTCTATGTTAGAATTAAGTTTAAGTCAGGGCAAGGGTAAAGGCTAGGCATTTAGTTGTGATGGTGAATCTTTACGTAAAGATGTCCACACGACCAAAGTGACTTCACATAATCGGACACGACGCTTTGCAGGGTGCGTGCGGCAGGGTTTTGCCTTTCCAAGAGCACATTTATCAACTACACCGGCGTGATTGGACCCCGAGAAAATGTAGGACTTCGGGGAGATGACAGTTTGCCGCGAGGAGAAACACTTATATATCTGGACATATAAGATCCAAATGTTTCCTCATCAAGATTCTGCATCAGCTCATGTCCATGTGACCGTTCTTAAAGGGGGTAGGGAATGAATTATGTCAATGAGGGTCCTCACAAGTGCAGAAGTACAGGGTTGTGTGTGTTTTGGGGATAGGCCACGGGTAACTCAAAGCAGGGAAATCTAAGGTGCGTAGGTTTGGGGGTAGGTGGGAAGGTGAAAGGTCAGAAGCTCTGGTCTCTTGAGAAAGAACAACAAACACTGCTGGTCCCAAAGGAAGATACTCTGTGTGTCATTATAAAACACACACACACACACACACACACACACACACACACACACACACTCTGGCTATATACCACAAATCATTATAACAGGTAGTCTTATAATGAGGTGGTCACCCTCTAAACCTTCTAAAAACTAATCCTCTCATGTCTCTCTCTCACTCTCACCTACCAGCCTCCCATGAGACCTGCTGACTGTGAGGGACTTATAATTAGACACGGGGACACAGACTTGGAAGACCCAGACTCACACAACACATCTGAGTGGAGAATATGGTCCATAGTTTGACAAGAATTAATGCAAAATCCAGGATACGACATCCCAATCACACACAAAAAAGGTCTAATAAATCAAAATGTGTTTATTCCAGTATTTTGTCACTACAAGCACTCTAAGGTATAAACAAACTCCTGTGATTATTTACTTACTGTATCTTTATCAGAGAGAACTTTTCATAAGATAAGGTATCATGCAATAAGATCCCAAAGATTTGTTCCAAAGATGCACCAAATATCTTTGTATTTACAGTGCTATTTTTAAATGACTGGTCCATAGGTATCATAAACAGTAAGCACGACATCATTTCCAGAAAGACATGCTACCGTTTATTTAATTATCTTTTGAAGGAATAGCTGACAATTGGCAACTGCCCTGGGCCAAGAAATAACCCAGTATGTAATGAGTGGTATCAATCTTCTCATCTAACCTTTCGCCAAAAAGCAAAATAAGCGTATTTCCTAAAATGTTAAAGTGTTTTCTTAAAATGCCATATTTCAGTGCTGTAAGCAACACAAATTAAATGCACCTCCACTGTATTGAAGTGGATGCAGATATTGAAGAGGTGAGTATCTCAAAAGCCAGAAAAATGAAATCGAAATTATCTGCATGGATAGATAACTTTACAAGGTAAGAGAACAATGTGTTATTTTTTATTCAGGTGAACTTAATACAATATGTGTATGAAGATACAATAGCTACATGACAGAGAGATGCAGTAGTAGTAATCTTACTGGAAACTTGATATGATGTGGTGTCAGCCAATAATTTGACTTTTTCAGCAGCATGAAGACCAGAAGTTATCTAAAAATCTTCATCAGAATAATAGCTTCCTCTGGACTTAATCACATTACTGAGCTGTTTAAACATTGGAACTCTTCATCTGCCTGTCTTCTTCTGTCTGTCAGCGCTAGCAACAAAACCACCAAGTTGCCATCACCTTTTGGCTCTCAGGGCAGATTCTTATAAAAGTGTGGATTATAAATTCTCCAAGAAGAGCAGCTATATTTATGCCAAAGCCACAGGTCACAGAGAAGAAATGCAGATTCACAGAAACTGTCTTTCATTTTAAATAAACACCCAGATGATAGCGGTGGGTTTGACACTTAAGCTGGCGAACACCTACGCAGCGTGACCCGAGTTCAAGTGTTTCCATTCTCGCTT